>AWOL01S0087160.1:0-12868 GCA_000715115.1 Nicotiana otophora
TGTCCCCTAACTGAAGCTACTGGTGGCTCATCTGTCGCAGCTTGGGCAGGTGCAATGGTTGCATCACGTGCTCCTCCTCAGCCTATGCCCCGGCATCAGCCTCTCACGGCTCTAGCAGGGGGCTCGGGTGTCCGATCGTAAGATCTAGCGATGTGTGTCGTCATAATCTGTGAGAGGATAGAAAGTCAAAGATTCAGTTTTCGAAATCAACCAATTTGCACGATAAGGAATTAAAGAAGTGAAGTTTTCCTAACAGCTCCGTAGCCTCTCGAAGATAAGTACAGATATCTCCGTATTGATCTGCAAGACTCTACTAAACCCGTTTATTACTCGTAACACCTATGACCCTAGAGCTCTGATACCAACTTGTCACGACCCTAATTTTCCTTCATGGAATGTCGTGATAGCACCTAGTCTCTACTACTAGGTAAGCCTAACAAATAATACTAACTTGGCAGAACCATTATCAAGATACTAAAACAAAGTTGAATACTGATATAACCTTCTGATACAAAATATAATCTCAACAGTACACTCCCCAAACACCGGTGAAACTGAGTCATAAGCTCTCTAGAATAAATCTAGTATAACTACTATATTACTGTCTAAAAGAACTACAACTATAAGCAAAATAAAAAGGGAAGGTGACTCCGAGCTCTGCGGACGTAGGGCAGGTATACCTTAAAGTCTCCCAAGCAGCAGCTACAAATAATCTCCAATGACCGGTACGAGCAGGCGTACCTATATCTGCACAAAAGAATATGCAGAAGCATAGTATTAGTATACTAAAACGGTATCCAGTAAGTATCAAGACTAACCTCAGTAGAGTAGTGACGAGGTCAGGTCAAGAACCTACTAGGATATAAATAAGCAGTATGAAAATGAAATGCGGAATGCAATGAAAAGTGAAGGAATAACTAATACGAAACAACATAACAGCATGAACTAGTACCGAAAATCAACAATGGAAATAGCATAAAAGAAAAAACTAAAGGGGCTACAATGATCATGTACGGACAACAACTGCTAGAACAATAAAGAAGAAAACAACAAGTAGTATTCCCACCAAAACTCTTTGCAACATGAATAAACATCAAGAATCACAACGAAGTACCGCCTCGTGTATAATGAAATCAAAACCGAGGTACCGCCTCGTATAATCAAGAATCACAATCGAGGTACCGCCTCGTATAATCAAGAATCACAATCGAGGTACCGCCTCGTATTCACATTTCTTAATTTCAATCATAATATTTCCTTATACTGTCGCGTGAGCCTTACATTTGAAATAGGTTATGAAAATAGTTATTCTCGGAATAGCAACATGCACTTTAGCCCACCTTATGACGTCGCATGGCTTCACATATTTCTCCTACAAGCAACACGCATATAAGTCCCACCTTATACCGCCGCATGCACATCAACCTTAAGTCTTATACCACCGCATGCACGTCAGTATCATATTACAATAGCAACTCACACCACATGTGCCCATATATCACGATTTACCAACAATCCATAATATCAATGTTTCCATAACAATGGCCCACGGCTCCACCACAACGGGTTCAAGAATTTCAACAACAACAATGAATGTAAAATGCTCAAAAGGAAGATGTTTCAACAATAACAATTTCGACTCTACGTGATAATGGCTTTCACTACCTCAACACCAATAATTCAACAATGAGACACAATATATAACCACGATGTTAGATAGGAATAATTTACAATGGAAAAGATACTGTATAGCAATGACTTCAAATAATGGAATTCAACAATGAAAGACATAACATAAACACTAACGTCAATTAACGGTAATCAACAATGAAAGAGGTAACATGAACAATAAATTCAATTAATGATAATCAATAATAAAAGAGATAACATGTATAATGACTTCAATAATGATAATCAACAATGACGAGATAGCATGTAACAATAGAAGAGACAACAATTCAACTAAAGCGTGAGAGCAAATTATCAATTAGAAGGTAGAACAAATATTTAACGAAAATATTTAAGGCATGTAAAGATAGACTAACACAAGTAAGAATAGATTGACTATGAGAATTAGAACGTGATATGGCATTCAATTAAAGCAAGAAAATAGTCTAAGTAGCCTAAACCTGCCAAATGCCACGTACAACCCGTGTACCCACTCGTCACATTTCATATACGAATTTCACTTACCACAATTAAATCAACCAATACCAACCCTAAGGAGTAGTTCTCCCACACAAAGTTAGGCAAGACACTTACCTCAACTAGGCCAATTCAACACTCGAACATAGCTTTTCACTTAAAATACGCCTCCACACTGCTCAAATCTAACCAAAATTGACTTAATAGCATCAAACAATGCTAGGGAATTCAAATGCAATAGATAAAGCTAAGACCTTTACACTTTTCTCAAAAAGTCAACAAAGTCAACTTGGGGCTCGCCCGGTCAAAACTCGGGTCCAATGGTAGATTCCGTCTACCCATGACCCCATGAGTTCATACATGCGATTAGTTTCTAAATCCGAGTCCAAATCGACTCTTAAAATGTCACGCCCTGAACCTGGGGGCAAGACCGGCACCTGGTGCCTCACCTATCCTTGCGTACCAACTTGCGACTAAGGGACTCTGCCATGGGCCACATTGCAAGATAATTGCGAATGCTGACTAAACATTAATATAAAGCTGGGCCAATAATCTTTTACGTACATGACATCTGTCTACAAGCCTCTAAGAATACATAATTATAATAAGGGTAGGGACAGAGCCCCGCCATACCAAACAATACACATCTAAATCTTATTGATCAAACAAGAAACTCCAGAGCGAATGGAGTGCACCAACATCTTTCGCTCAGCTTATCGCCTACTTGAAGGACTCTCGACCTGTCTATCGAGACCTGCGGATATGAAATGCAGCGTCCCCATAAAAAAGGGACATCAGTATGAAATAATGTACCGAATATGTAAGGTAATATATTAAAAGCTGAAACTAAACTGATAATATAATAACTGAAAGCAACTAGGAGTTAAAGAAAATCTGAAGATATGCTCACCTGCTGATACTGACTCAACTATCTCAATATAGTAAGTAAAATAGTTGTCCGGCCTTATAAGGCTCGGTATATATATCTGCTCTGCCATAGTAGGCTCGCTCATAAGTGCTCGGCCATACTAGGCTCTGTATCTCGGCCAACTGGGCTCGCTCATAGGCTCTCGGCCACAGCAGGCTCGGTATATAACTTACCATCCGATCAGAGGTTGCCCAATAAGGGCCTGCCCATCGATTGTAGCTCGATGGTAATGAAAATACTGTAATACTATATATATATAGGCTCTCTGCTCTCTTGACTGGAAGAAGACAATACTCAATTAAATATGAAGTCCCGATAAGAAGAATACTGTAATTTATGAGACTAGCATAATGATTATAAATTTGGGAGTATGAACTTCTCTCTATGCCTTGTTATCAAATACATGTAATTACGAGATCATGCCAAAATGAAAGAAGGGCTTAGCCTTAACATACGTGGGTCGATTCTCTTGACAATCCCTCTAACACCCGTCAATTGCGACAACACGTAACGGAAAGATCGGAGTAGGAAACAATCTGTATGATATTCTTGAGAAAGATTGTACCGGGCTTTCTTTGAATTAGCATAACACGTTGGACCTTGCAGTATTCCTGAGAATCTTCACGTTTGACATTATCACTTCTCTTTTAATGAAGTAGGAATACTGTTTTTATTAGTCTTAGAAAAGTCATATACCTTACTAATAGATAGACCAAGCATTCTTACGTGTAACCAATATATCCCTTTTGTCTTATGACGCATTTTGTGTAGTTTGCCATCTTTTCACTCAAATGCCAGAGTCATCATATGTATCTCCATGTGGCTGTCACATTTTGGATCATTAATGTTATCCAAAGACTTTAATTAATCCACCACTAATTATTAATTAACTAGATAATGTTCCATTACCCAATAATTAACCAATTGCCCACATAATTAAAAATTATTTTCACTTACTTAAAATGCTACTCACTTTTCACATACCTTATACACCTTACTATCATGGCCATGTGGTACCTTATATGGCACTAGTTATTCCTTTTGTCTTATCTTACCTCTCGCACTGGCTCCTTATTTTGCAAAAACATCCCAGGCCAGAACCCTTACTGCCTCTCCTTGACGTCGTGCTTGCATAATGTTTTGGAGTCATAGCATATCCGTAGTATTTGAATAAGTGCAATCATTCCTTTCTCATTCTATCATATTCTTCTTTTACATTTCATAGTTACTAGAACCACTTAACTCTGGCTTAATGCCATATCACTCCATATTCCCCCCTTTAGGGGAGCACTATGATTTAGTTCTACGATGATCTATTTATAGATGTTTTACCTTTTTATCTTTGGTATCTTTGCACATCATCGATGATCCTTACTCGCCTCACGGTAATCCTTCTATACCAAAGATAACGAAATTCCTCACTCGCGAGGGTGACACTTAGTGTAACCAGCACATACAGTCCCTTAAGCTTAACTTTTCTCACCTTGCTTGCTTTAGGGAAGCGTCTTCCTGAATAACCTGTAAAGGGTATTCTTCTGTCCTCTATTCTATTATCACCAAGACGCAATCTCTGAAATTCTCATGATGCCGACTATTACTCAATCCCTAGTTCATGTTTAGTTTACCTTGTACATTAGTCCATACTGATTTATATTACTCTTGGGTCTAACTTTTCCTTCTGGTAGTCATGTTGGAATCACAAACTTATTTCTCGAAATGAGGATATGACTTTATGGCCTATACTTTTTTGTTGTCTCAAGGCCTAACACCTCTCGTCTTTTCCTTCACTTGACTATAGACTCTGTAATACTGTCATCCTTTGATCTACCGTTGTCATCCATATATCATATCTTACTCATAATGCTTCATTATCTCTCTTCTTATTTCCCTGCAAATATTTCTGTTTATCACTTTGTTCTGAAAACTTCGACAAAATATGCTTTCGGTTTTAGCTGCCCTTGCTTCATACATTGGCTCTTCGGTTTGCCCAGCATTCTCGCTCTACTAGGGACGGGAGACATATTAAGGTAATATTTACCCTTTCCGGGATTCCAGTGCACGTCCTTGTAGTACTCATATCTAGCTATACTATTTTAGAGTACACCATCTAGGTATCTCACAAGGAGATCCATTAGCATCTTTGTAATATCCTTCGGAAATGTCAACTAACACAAACCATCCATTCATCATTTTGGGTTACTCTAACCCCAGCCGGATCCTGCTATCTTGTCCTTCTCTTAAACCATATCCGTTAGCTCCCATATGGCATGACTGAGATAAGTGTGGCCAATTGTACGTACATCTATTATTGTTAAAGGTAATTCAAAATGCTTATATCTCCCTTCCTGAATGGTAAATAATGATAATCTTTATTAACTGGGTACCTCGTACCCTTTTCCACCTTGCTTCTTTTTCTTGCAGAAACTCGTGTCTAACCTTTGATTCCGTTATTCCTTTTTACCATAAGAGTGGATAAGTATTCTTTCCTAAAAGCTCCTTATCAAGAATCGTATACCTTTTAGTACACGCATGATCTGCCGAAGACCTCTCATTTATTCATCATAAGCAAGATGCAAAATCGAGTTCCTCTAATTCATAACTTCCACAGCTATATCTCTCATCGATTGTCTTTCTGAATGTAGGTATCGTCTTATTACGAATAAAATAGAAGTTCAGAATTTGAATTCTTATAAGTGAGATCTACCATACGATCTAGAATAAGAAGAAAGAGTGACAGTCCTAAATGCCTTGTAGCCTCCTGCTTATAAGTTTGGTACACAACACACCCATAAACAAGACTCTACTAGACACGACTTGTAGACTCCCATTGGTCAAAACTGCTCTGATACTACTTTGGTCACGCCCCGAACTTGGGGGCGAGACCGGCACCCGCTGCCTCACCTATCCTTGCGTACCAACTTGCGACTAAGGGACTCTGAACATATAATGTCATACTTTGACCATGGGACACATTGCAAGACAATTGCGAATGCTGACTAAACATTAATATAAAGATGGGCCGACAAGGCCGACAATCTTTTACGTACATGACATTTGTCTATAAGCCTCTAAGAATACATAATTTCCATAAGGGTAGGGACAGAGCCCCGCCATACCAAACAATATACATCTAAATCATACTGACCAAACAAGCAACTCCGGAGCGAATGGAGTGCACCAACATCTTTCGCTGAGTTGATCGCCTACGTGGAGGACTCTTGACCTATCTATCGAGACCTGCGGGCATGAAACGCAGTATCCCCTGAAAAAAGGGACGTCAGTACGAAATAATATACCGAGTATGTAAGGTAATATACTGAAAGCCAAAACTGAACGGATAATATAATAAATGAAAGCAACTAGGAGTCAAAGAAAATCTGAAGATATGCTCACCTGCTAATACTGACTCAACTCTCTCAATATAGTAAGTAAAGTAGCTTTCCGGCCTTATACGGCTCGGTATATATATATATCTTCTCTGCCGTAGTAGGCTATATATCTCGGCCAACTGGGCTAGCTCATAGGCGTTCGGCCACAGCAGGCTCGGTATATAACATACCATCTGATTAGAGTTTGCCCAATAAGGGCCTGCCCATCGATTATAGCTTGATGGTAATGAAAATACTGTAATACTGTATATATAGGCTCTTTGCTCTCTTGACTAGAAGAAGATAATACTCAATTAATATGAAGTCCCGATAAGGAGAATACTGTAATTTATGAGACTAGGATAATGTTTACAAATTCGGGAGTATGAACTTCTCTTTATACCTCGTTATCAAATACATGTAATTATGAGATCATGCCAAAATGAAAGTAGGGCTTAGCCTTAACATACGTGGGTCGATTCTGTTGACAATCCCTCTAACACCAGTCAATTGCGACTACACGTAACGGCAAGATCGGAGTAAGAAAAAATCTGTATGATATTCCTGAGAAAGATTATGCAGGGCTTTCTTTGAATTAGCACAATATGTTGGACCTTGTAGTATTCCAGAGAATCTTCATGCTGGACATTATCACTTCTCTTTTAATGAAGTAGGAATATTGTTTTGCTTAGTCTTAGAAAAGTCATATACCTTACTAATAGATAGACCAAGCATTCTTACGTGTAACCAATATATCCCTTTTGTCTTATGACTCATTTTGTGTATTTTGCCACCTTTTCACTCAAATGCAAGAGTCATCATATGTATTTCCATGTGGCTGCCACATTTTGGATCATTAATATTATCCAAAGACCTTAATTAATCTATCACTAATTATTAATTAATTAGGTAATGTCCCATTACCCAATAATTAATAATTTTCCACATAATTAAGAATTATTTCCACTTACTTAAAATGTTACTCACTTTTCACATACCTTATACACCTTACTATTATGTCCATGTGGTACCTTATATGGCACTAGTTCATAAATATCGAGTATTTTAGCTCGGTCCGTATTTTATCTCAACATGTCAAACTTGGACGAAAATTCATTTTCTTTGACTTGCTTCTCCTCTCACCTTCACGAATTTACTCACCATTATTTGAAATAGCATAATGCTTATAATCTCAAAATAATCTCATTTCCGAACTTACGTCGATTAACTTACGACGAAACTTTAACATACGAAAATGTGGGATGTAATACAAAACTCATTCTCTTATTTTTCAAAAACTTGACAAAGTTTCATAAATTTCACTTTGATTCATATGATTTTGATGTTAAAATCTAATATTTGTTGATGGAATATGATTAGAAATAGATTAGAATCACATACCCAAGGTTTGTTGGTAAATATTCCCTCTCCAATCGCCTCCTACCGAGTCTAGGATTCAAAAATGGGAGAATAAGTTCCAAAATCCCGTCTTCCAAGACTTTAACCAGCTGCAGATGTCCCATTTGTGACACAGTGCGAACCCTGAAAGTCTTAAACATCGTCGCATTTGCGAGAAAGGCTTCGCAATTGCGAAGCTGGGAACATCGAAACAATGAACAAATGTTCGCAATTGCGAACTCTGCCCAGATTCTACTCCCTTTCGCAAATGCGAAGGGGAGGTCGCATTTGCGATATTAACCCTCTTACTGTCACCTTCGCATTTGCAAGCCTGGTGTTTGCAATTGCGACACCAGAGCACCAGACAGCAGATTTCTGCAAATTTTGTCCAAAACTCTCTGGAACATGTCTGAAACTCATCCGAGCCCTCGGGGCTCCAAACCAAACATCCACACAAGTCTACATATATCATAAGAGCTTGCTCGTGCTATCAAAACACAAACATAACATCTAAAACTATAAATTGAACTCTAAAACGCATGAATTTCAAAGAAATTTTCAAGAACTTCTAGAATTACAACTAAATATTCGAATCCTATCAAATCAACTTCAAATGATACCAAATTTTGCAAACATGTTCTAAATACCATAACAAACCTATTTCAAGTCTCCAATTCAAATTCCGAGCTCGATATCTAAAAGCCAACCTATAGTCAAACTTTTCAACTTCAAATTGTCAAAGTTTGGCAATTCAACATAAATTAACCTACGGACTTCTAAAATCACAGTAGGAAGCTATCGGAGCCATAAAAATACAATTCTGGGGTCGTTTTCACAAAAGTCAAAGTTTGGTCAATATTTACTAATTTAAACTTCTAAGTCAAGAATCAAGGGTCCAAATCAACCTGAAAGCTTCCTGCAATAAAACTAACCAACCTCGCAAGTCATAAAATCATAAACACATATGTGTGAAGCAATAAAAAGAATAATGGGGCGCAATTACACAAAACGATCGATTGGGTCATTACAACGAATTTAAAACATAATATCCGCGCGGAAAAATTTCAGGAAAAACGGGAAATAAATTTGGTCCGAACACATATCAATCAATCAATTGACCAAATCTTATGTCGAAGCTGAGCGGCGACGACGGCGCGAAGCACCACTTCTTCTCAACTCTTTTAAGAGCAAGAAGATGTGCTTCTATATATAAGCACAAATATTTTCTTTCCATTTTTCCGATGAGGGACAAAGTGCCTTAGTAAAAGGAACACTTCAAACTTTTCGTTTTTCTCCAACTCTTTTCCCTCTATTTCCCATTCACACATATTTATTAAATTTAATAAAAATCTAATGATTGTATGTTTATGCGGGTAAAATCAGGGATAAAGTTACTTCCAATTTTTTGGTCAAACAAAAGTGGACAGTGCGACCCAACATGGCCTCGGGTAAAGCTTCCACAGGTATGAGCCTAGGGAGGATGAATGGTGCGCTCAGAACCGGACATGGTCAAGCATTGAGCTCGAGCAAAGTGAAGAACCAAGGTTAAGGGAAAGATTGTTAGACAGGACAAATGAGGGGCCGAAATATCTGCCTTAACCAGATATTACGACGCAAATCTCGCCCGATATCAACTGCATATCAATGTTTACTGGAAGAAAAAGATTTTACATTACTTAGACATGTACGAGGATTGAAATTTCCCTACTATATAAAGGGGAGAACTTTTTTATTTTGAGGACCATTGTTGGCATGCATATCAAAGCAATAAAGTAAACTTTTGTTCTCTAGCTACTGTTCAAAGTGTTCTTCAGTTGCTTGTTTATTGAGTTGCAACTGATCCCGTTCCGAGGGCTAGATCGAAACCAACTTCCAGCACCTATCATAAAGCTAGACTTAATTTTCCATCGTATTTGGTTTGATCGTTTTGTTTTCCTTTAATTTAATTATTTACTATTCTTAGATCATTCGTGTTAAATTAACTCACATATCTTTTAAACCGCATATAAATTCAATTGTTACTCATTTTAACGGTAAATAGTTTGGGGCCTACCATGGGGCTAAGGATAATAGTGGTGGTTTAATACGAATCTCCATAACACACCCTATTTTATACTTGCTCTTTAAAGTTTGATTTCAGGTCTAATTAAAATATCAAATTCTCAATCTGCTCACTTGAACGTTGACGCAGAGTCAGGCCACCACGCTGAAAATAATAACGTGGTGCCAAGTAATGACGTACCCCCTATTGATCCTAATGGTATCCCAATCGCTGACCCAATCGACACTAACTCNGCTAACGCACAGATTGTCATCAATATCAACCTGCCAACTGATCCCGAAAATAGCATTCGCGGGGCACCCTGGCCATCGATTCGATGCCATCAATTAAATTGTCTTCACGTGCTAAGGGTAGCTCCGCCACTACCTCCTAGTCGGGCAAGAAACTCTCTTTCAGAATCCAAACATTAGTCGTTTTGACGAACTCAATATGTTCTGCATTTATCATTGCTGTGTAGTATTAAAGAAAACAACTGCAGCTGGCAAAAATCGCAGTGGAAGCACATTGTCATCATGATAGATATTGGAAATTGAGTTTAAGTTCCATGCAAAGGATAGAAAATATGATAAACATATTAGGTTTTTCTTTAAAGAGTGTGAATGGGAAATGGAAGAGGCACCTTTTGGATTGTACCTCTTCATCTCACTCTTCCTTTGTTTATAAATTTAGAGGCTTAGCCTCATTTTTAAAATATGAAAAAACTAAAAACTTCTCCACTCTTTCTACAATGTTGCATTATTTTTCCAAATAAAAATAAGTGCCAACTGTGATTTGCTCCATTTGTTAAGTTCACTGAAGTTCTGTAATTTCGATTGTCAGTATTACAAATAGTTTTTTCCGTTCTATTCTGGGAGGAAGTAATCCATAACCTTGGATAACAATGAGGGATTAAATTTCTTAAGAACACACAAGCAACTTGTGAGCACGGAATTATTTTACGATTTGTTTATTGAACTAAAGCTTCCTTTTCCTCTGATTTTCCGGTTTCGAAGACAGATTAGCAACAATCTTAAGGAATTTATTTTCGTTAGAGTTTTCTCTCTGCATGGAATCCGTGCGGTCAGAATGGAGGAATCGAGAAAGTATCTGAAAATTTGACGCCAAAGGTGAAATAAATGAAGTTACTAATCAATACTCGGTGATGATTTCATCGATTTACAATAGTTAATTGCATTGTATTGGCACGGTGTGTTCACTTTAGAGTTGAATTAACAGATGAGAAGTTGTTACAAAGCTTTGTAGACTTCATCAGAAAGAAAGAAGCAAGTTGTGTGAAAATGTGTTCAAACGATTTGGAAGGAATCTTCAAACTGCCGTTACCAATTACAAAGGTTTTCATGGCTTGGAACGAAGGATTGGTTTTATTCACCCATGACTGACTTTAGGTAATCATAAAGGCAACTTAAATGAAATATTGAACACTGTACGTGGCGTCAAAAATTATGGATTCACTGGTTGATTATAATTCAGTGCTATTTAAATCCAAAAGTGTTCCGGCAGTTATTTTATTTGATTCACGCATTGCACCGTTTGGTAAATTCCAAAGGAATTGTAAGAGGAGCATTTCTCACGGTACATGAATCAAGTCTTTGTGGGACTAACTTCATGCTATGCCTGGTTATGCGGTCTTTGCTTTACTTATCTTAATTTGATTTCCTATCCTTTGTGATTTATGAAAGTTTGTGTCTATAAATATATGATAGATGTTCATAATGTGATGATCTCAAATATATATTGTGTCATGTATGCACATTAATTAGGAATAATTAAGGTTATATTAGTTATTTCTTTTGGTATATAACTTTGGTAACATGCTAGAAATTATGTGAAAATTATTTTTAAGGTAGTAAGTATGAGTTAGGCTTACATTGATACTTGAAAATTATTTTGAGATCATGAAGATGAAAAGTTTATACGTATTAATAAAAATATACATATGTTAGTTTGATAAAAATACTATATCAAACTATTGAATTGTTTAATGGTAATAATGGTTTAATTGGAGAGCCATTTGAAAAGAAAATCAAAATACTTGTGATTTTCTAATCCTGTTTTGGAGAAAATTAAAATTCTCATAATTTTTTACTCCCGTTATGGAGACTAAATGTCACGGCCCAAAAACCAACCGTCGTGATGGCGCCTATCGTGGAACTAGGCAAGCCACTACTCAACTATCTCAACACATTAATAACTTTTAAAAATACAGATGGAAGCAATTAATATTTAAGAAACCCTTTTTTGGAACCGAAATAACTCGCAACACAATACAATCTATTCCAAAACCGAGGTATTACCGAGTACATGAGCATCTATGTCAGAATACAGTCTACTACAATATCTAAGGAGTAAAAAAAAACTGAAGTATAGATAAAGATAATGAAGGAGAGTCAAGGCTTGCAAACGCCAAGCAGCTACCTCGATAGTCTCTGAGATCCTGTCTCCTCAATCAGCAACCGTCGTAACCAGAAGTACCTAGATCTGCACACGAGGTGCAGAGGGTAGCGTGAGTATAACCAACTCAGTAAGTAACAAGCCCAAACTGTGGGATGAAAGTAGTGACGAACTCAACCGGTACAATTCAATATAGAAAATAACAGTGCAGAAATGTAGACATGCTTTCAAGTTCGATAGATATCTTAAAACAGTAAAATAGATCAATTTGAATGATATGAAAAATATAACTCCTCTACTTCTACTATACCAATGCACATGATGTATGTGATGTACCATGCTGACTGCCTCATGTGCTCACACTCTCAAATGCTCAATCACTCGGTACTGTATATGGCCCAAAACGGCCCAGGGAAGATCCATCCCGGAATATATACATCATTGACCATAAGTCACCTAGTACCGAGTAGGGCAAATCCAGCCCGCGGAGAAGATCCATCTCCAGGTATAAAATGCTTCGGACAAGATCCATTTCTAAGAAAGATTCATCCCTCAATAATATCAAATGTGCTCACT
>AWOL01S0087171.1:9765-31573 GCA_000715115.1 Nicotiana otophora
CGTCATACACCTAGTCTAGATATATACCTAATCCAATATAAGCTCTCTGTGGAATCGACCCCGACTCACGTTGGGTAATTATAATTGCATCGACCACTTCACAATCCCAATCAGTGGTGTGAATTTGGGCGACATCAAGTACATGCACATTTTTTATAACCTGCCCACTTACTCTAGTACAAAGGTCAACGACATTACATTTCCTTCATGAATCAAGTGCCCTCACACAACAATAGAGAGTAGTTCCACACACAATAAAGTTCAAGGACAATAAGAACTCAAGATAGAAAGAATTCACTCACTCTTTTAAATAAAATTCATATGCCACAGAAGACATACCATATGCTTGCCCGTAGTGTACTACTTTACTAATTGAGCTCATTCAGTCAAGGATCAAGTAGCACTTTAGTTGGTTGTAATGTAGGCTACGGGATGGGTGGGATACATTTAGATATAAGAGTGATTACACCTCTCTAAGCACTTTTAATACATACAATAAGACATTCAAAACCCCACACTTATGTCAAACCAAAACTCCACTTTCACATAAATATACATTAACTCCCTACTTCTCGAAACACAATTACATCAAGTTACCACTCTCAAGGAACATTTTTCACAATCATACACCTATTTTTTCTTTTCTTTTTCAATTCAAATGGCTCTTACTTTTTCAAAACATTGCACCTTTCTCCTTATTTCAACAGTTCCACTCAAAAGCCAAACCAACCACCCCACACTTCAACTTTTACAAAGTTCATAACAAATTTAAGTGCTCACGAGAGGTACAAGGTTCAAATAGATGGTCAATTCAAATAAATGGGTAAGGCTTAAAATATGGTTGTCAAAGAAATAGGATTACAGGCTCAACTGGGTTAACTAAGATACACATTCATTAGGTGGGTAAACGCATAATTGGCTCAACAAAGAAATGCCTATATCACTTCCAAAACTGAATAAACTACTATTTCGTTTTGCAAACACACGGGGCAAGTTCCAGACATTAAATGCAATGCATAAAATAATACAAAACCTTACTCTCACATGGAACATAACTCTCTCAGGATTGGACTATCACGACACTCTAGTCAAAGCAGTTAAGCAAAGTGAAAATTATACAATTTAAGGTACTTATACAAGAGTCAAAAACTGAGCCTAAGCGGCACAACTAAAGTACTTACTATTCTCAAGGCATAATAAAGTCAGGAAATATTTCTTTCAATTCAACTCACAGCAAAAGGTTTCCTATTCCTCTACAAAATAAAATTAACTACACCCGGTTCAAACAAAACCCTTGGAAATGAACCGTGGCACAAAGAAAAATCAGGGGGGAATTAATACACTACCTAAAAAAATAAAATCTTTTTGTCCTTTTCTTTCGACCTTAATCCTTCAAGAAACCCGTCGATGATATCCATCGTCGGGAAAAATAAAAAAATTTAACATTTTTTAAAAAAATTTATGTTTTTGTTTTTCAATTTTTTTTCTATCTCCAACTACTAAAACACAAAAACTAAAACTAATATATATACATACATATATACATACAACATTTCCCCCATCTCACACATTAAGTTGTGGCATGTCCACATGATACATAATTAAAAAGCATAAGGTAGACGAAACTTCCCTGAATATCTAGTCGGGGTCTGAGTCGAAGTCAGGCTCCATTCCCCGCGCCCAAACTAATGTGCACATCCACGCATAAAACTTCTTCTCAACTTTCTTAGGGTACACCACACACTTATCTTTCTCGCTCACCGCAGCCTTCTTTTTCGAGCCCTTCACTTTCCACTCAACACTTGCAGCTGGTTTTTCTTTTTGTGTCCCCTTTGCTATATTCATCTCAAAAGTCACATTCTCCTCACCCACTATAAGCATGAGTTTCCTCTCGTGTATATCCAATATTGCTCTACCCATTGCTAAGAATCTTCTTCCTAGGATAAGGGGGGCCTCCTTGTTCTTCTCCATATTCACCACTATAAAGTCTACAGGAAATACGAACTTATCCACCCGAACTAACACATCTTCCACTATCCCCTCAAGTGTTATAGTCGTTTGGTCTCCTAGCTGCAATAATATTTGCACCGACCTTATCTCTCCAATCTCCTTCTCTAATTTCCTGTAAATAGATAGAGGAATTAAGTTAATTGAGGCACCAGAATCACATAAAGACTTATCAAAATTAATGGTTCCTTAAGAGCAAGGTATAGTAAACCTCCCCGGATCTCCACACTTTTGTGGGAGTTTGTTTTGCAATATCGTACTGCAATGCTCTGTGAACTTCACCACCGAGGTCTTCTCGATCTTCCTCTTCTTTGTAAGGATTTCCTTCAAGAATTTGGCATAAGCAGGTGTTTGTGTGAACACTTCTGTGAATGGTAAGTTTACATGAACCTATTTCAGCACATCCAAAAAACTCCCAAACTACTTGCCTAGCTTTTCTCTATATAGCTTTTGAGGAAAATAAAGCAGGCATATGCTCGCTCTCATCCTGTTCCTCCCTTCTCGAAGTTTCATCTGGCCCTTCTTCTTGCTTCAACTCGAAATTGTTTGCTGCAATTGGAGGTGGTCTAACACTGGATAGTCCTTAATTTTAGACCGGTCTAGCATAATTACCAAGTGGTCTCCTAGGCCTGGGAGCTATATTTCTGAACTTGTCTGCACCAAAGGGTTGATTTTGATTAAGTTTGTGACCCCTCTCTTCTTCATAGATGTTCTTTGCATCTGAAATAGTTGCTTCCTCAGCATCCCGTGCAGCCTTTTCACATTGTTGGACTGCCTCTCTTGCAGCCAAATGTACATTATCATCACCCTTTCCGGCCATAGTTTCTTAGGTTGAGGATTACCCAACCTTCTCTAGCTTCTTGGTAAGATCTTTTTACTTCCTCAGTTGTCGCAGTTGCTGAAAATGGGCAGAAAAAAATGGGTAAGAACAAAAATGCTCAATTGAAGGATTCCACAATAAAACCTAATGCCATGGTTGTGAAGAGGCATGAACCATTAGATATGGTTGCACAGAAAGTTGCTACTCAAACACTAGAGAACAACTTACGTGTTGAAATTTGGGAAGAAGGCGAGGAAGATGATTTGCTTGATTATTGCTGGTCTGAGGCGGCTAGATGTGGAGATTTATCTCCTACGCATAGTGGAAAAAAGAATAAGACACACACAAAGGAGAATAGTTGGGATGGTAAAGTGAATGAAGGAGTAACACTTAGGATAATCCTAATGAGAAATGCAAAGCAAAAAGGGGCAGCCCCGACCACATCTACAAGGTCCAATCGATCGAAGAAGAAATGAGGAATTTTGAAGATTTATTGAAGACAAATAAAGAGGATTTTAAGGAGCTACAAATTGAAGAAATCACAAGTATCATGAATGAGGGGAAATAATCTAATTTCTACCTTGTTTTATTTAATAATTTCTAAGCATTATCATGTGTAATATCATCATAGAGTGTTTTATAAACTCTATGATGATCATAGAGTATTTAGTTCTTTCTAGTTCTTATTTTTTACATGCTTGCTAAAAGATGAGGTTGTTCATGCCTCAATAGGAATTGTAAGGTAAGGTCTAGCTCAGTATGTGTTTGTTATGTGTCTTATGCCTTTGGGAAATATCCTAACAGCTATGAGATCATTCGCCAACACAGGACTTTGCCGGCAGCCACATCCTCGTCATGAGGCTTCCATCATAAGGCGATGGACGTGCAGGGGGATGATTATATAGCCAAGGCATAGATGCAACACTACTATAGCTTTTGGCCCCTTACTTGTACTCTTCCTTTGTGGGTTTTCTTTTATTATTAATACATTACCTACTGGGCAGACCGCCTAGTAGTATAATTTGCTGGAAAACAAAACATGACGAGCTCGAAAAACACACTTAAATTTGACGAGCTCGAAAAACACACTTAAATTATGCTCGCTAATCAAATATAGTATAGTATAATATCGTATCCACATAGATTACATTTAAACAATGTTCTCGTAGTTTCTAGCTTGGTTTCTATCCAAGATGATCAACAGTTGAGATTATAAGACGTCTAATAACTAAGAACCTAAACCTATTGTGTACTGACAATCGAAACAAAGATAAGCAAGGAAGTTATCAGTGGGAGACAATAGGGGTTGATAAGATAGGTGAAAGATAATTGTTCGGGATCTAACTCTAGATAATTCACTTCTAATGTTCAAGTGAGTCTCTTGAATTCACTTAATTATTAGTTCAAATGTTCAGCAAAACCCCTCTCTCGATTAAGTCTGAACCTCACAAGATGAACTAATTTAAGCATGTGAAGATATGAAAGAATGTGTAATGGATTGGTCTTTAGGAGAACCTCTCTCGAATATCCTCCTAACTAGGTTTAATCAATAATTCAACTAGCCTCTTTCGATTACTAAGAAGAATTAATGAACTCAACCAACAATATAATGCAAAGATATCACATGTTATGCCTCTCTCGATTACATGAACACGTGAATATAGATGCAGCAGTTAAATTATACAAAAATGCTTCAATACATAAAACTAGAGTTATAATCCATAAACAATCATCAATACACCAAATCCATCAAACCATAAAGAGAACTACTCCATAGATATGGAGCAATTCATCACAAATAAAATTAAAGTATAGGAAAATATAAATTCAATCCAAACTCGTGTCTTGAGTGAGGAAGGAATGATGAAATCCTTGTGCTCGTGTTCTTCCAACTCCTCCTTAGCCTCCCTAGGTCGAATATGTGTCAAAAGTATATAAAATAATATTTTTCCATGTATTTATACCAAGTAGGGTCAGGCCCAGACAAAACCACATTTTCCTAGACAAAATAGGACATTCACTCTGTAAAATTTGTACAGGCATGCCGCATGGGGAGATGCACCATGCGGGTCATTAGTGGGGAAATCCAGAGAACTCAACTTCTATCAGGAAGCCAAAAATACACTACTGCATCACACAATGCATCGCATAGTGCGTCGCATTAGTGCAAATTTCTCAGAGTACGGACTTTGCTTGCATTTTGACATCCAGACTTGGTCCTCGACCCCCGAACATGATCCCAGCTTAATTCCTTAGGCTTCTACTCATACTTCAAAGGTCCAAATTGCTCAAATTCATTCCATAATATCTACATAGCTCGGAATCACTCCTACAAGGCATAAAACACAAAAAGTGCAAAACACTATCAATTAAACCCTCAAACATGAATAAAGTGCAGTGAATTAGAGTGAAATAAGAGACTAAAATACAAGATTATAGCCTACCATCACCAAACTCAGGAAGGGTGCACCTCCACAGACTACTTAGGCTCTACGTATTCCATAGGATCCTCAGGTTTCTCAGGCCGTGGTTACTGCACTAGTTTCTACTCCACCTGAACAACCAACTAGGGGTGGAGGTCAGACTGGTAGAGGTCACCCTAGAAGGGGAGGCCAGGCCAGATGTTATACTCTTCCACTAGGATGGAGGCGATTGCATCTGACTCAGTTATCACATGTATTGTTCCGGTTTGTCATAGAGATGCATCAATCATATTTGATCCAGGCTCCACTTATTCTTATGTATCATCTTACTTTACTCCATATTTGGGTATATCTTGTGATTCTTAGAGTTCTCCTGTCTATGTGTCCACGCCTGTGGGAGATTCCATTATTGTTGACCGTGTGTATTGGTCGTGTTTAGTTGTTCTTGGTGGTTTTGAGATCAGGGCTGACCTATTATTGCTTTGTATGGTAGATTTTGATGTTATCTTGGGTATGGGCTGGTTGTTGCCCTATCATGCTATCCTTGATTGTCACGCAAATATGGTGACATTGGCAATTCCAGGTTTGTCGCGGTTGGAGTGGAGATGTACTTTAGATTATGTTCCTATGAGGGTGGTGTCTTTCCTTAAGCCACAGCGGATGGTTGGGAAGAGGTGTGAGGCATATCTAGACTTCGTGAGAGATGTCAATGTTAATACTCCTACCGTTGAGTCAGTTCTGGTAGTGAGGGATTATCCAGATGTATTTTTGACGGATCTTCCGGGCATGCCGCCCAATAGGGATATCGATTTTGGTATTGATTTGTTACTAGGAACTTATCCCATTTCCATTCCACCATATCATATGGTTCCGGCAGAGTTGAAGGAGTTCAAGGAGCAGTTGCAAGAGTTGCTTGATAAGGGTTTCATTCGGCCCAGTGTATCACCTCGGGGTGCTCCGGTCTTGTTTATAAAGAAACATGATGGTTCGATGCACATGTATATTGATTATCGATAGTTGAGCAAGGTTACAGTGAAGAACAAGTATCTATTGCCACGCATTGATGACCTATATGATCAGTTACATGGTGACAGAGTGTTCTCAAAGATTGATTTGTGGTCAGGCTATCATCAGTTGAAGATTTGAGAGCCAGATATTCTAAAGACTACCTTCAGAACTCAGTATGGTCATTACGAGTTCCTTGTGATGTTATTTGGGTTGACCAATGCCCTAGCAACATTCATGCACTTGATGAACAATGTATTCTAGCCCTATCTTAACTCATTCATCATTATGTTTATTGTCAACATTCTGGTGTACTTCTGGAGCCGGGAGGATCATGAGCAACACTTGAGGACCATGCTCCATACCTTGAGAGAAAAGAAGTCGTATGAAAATTTTTAAAGTTTGAATTTTGGCTTGATTCGGTGGAATTTTTGGGACATGTAGTGTCGAGTGAGGGGATCAATGTAGATCCAAAGAAGATTGAAGCTGTGCAGAGTTGGCCCAGACCATCTTCAACTACTGAGATCCAGAGTTTTCTTTATTTGGCAGGGTATTACTGTCGTTTCGTAGAGGGTTTATCATCTATTGTTGCACCTATGGCTAGATTAACCCAGAAGGGTGCTCCGTTCAGGTGGACCGAAGAGTGTGATGAGAGCTTTCAAAAGCTCAAGACTGCCTTAACTACAGCGCCAATTTTGGTGTTGCCTACGGGTTCAGGGTCTTATATTGTGTACTGTGTAATGTGATGCATCACATGTTGGCCTCAGCGCGATATTGATGCAGGATGATAAGGTGATTACTTACGCGTCTAGACAACTCCAGGTGCATAAGAATACCTATCATGTCCACGACCTTGAGTTAGTAGCTATTGTTCATGCCTTGAAGATTTGGTGGCACTATTTGTACGGTGTCTCTTGTGAGGTCTACACCGACCACCGGAGTCTACAACATCTGTTCAATTTGAAGGTTCTTAACTTGTGGTAGTGGAGATGGATAGAGTTTCTTAAGGACTACGATATCACCATTCTATATCATCCCGGGAAGGCCAATATGGTGGCCGATACCTTGAGTCTAAAGGCGGAGAGCTTGGGCAGTTTAGCATATCTATCGGCAGTGGAGAGGCCATTAGCGATGTTCAGGGCTTGGCCAACCAGTTTGTTAGATTGCATGTTTCAGAGCCGAGTCGAGTTTTGGCTTGTGTGGTTGCTCGAACTTCCCTATATGATCGTATCAGAGAGCGTCAGTATGACAACCCCCATCTTCTTGTCCTCAAGGACACAGTTCAGCACGGCGATCCCAAGGAGGTCACTGTTGGGGATAACGGTGTGTTACGGATGCAGGGCAGGCTATGTGTGCCCAATGTAGATGGTTTGTGTGAGTGGATTCTTCAGGAGGCCCACAATTCGCGATACTCCATTCATCCAGGTGCCTCCAAGATGTATAAGGACTTGAGGCAGCACTATTTGTGGAGGAGAATGAAGAAAGACATAGCGGAGTATGTAGCTCAATGCCTAAATTGTCAGCAGGTGAAGTACGAGCATCAGCAACCAGGTGAATTGCTTTAGAGGCTAGAGATTCCAAAGTGGAAATGGGAGTGGGTTACTATGGATTTTGTTGTTGGACTCCCACGGACTCAGAGAAAGTTCGATGTAGTATGGGTGATTGTGGATAGGTTGATCAAGTCGGCTCATTTCATTCCAATGGTGACTACTTATTCTTCAGAGCAGCTGGCTTTGGTCTATATTCGTGAGATCGTCAGGCTTCATGGCGAGCCGGTATCCAACATCTCTAACCGGGGTATACAGTTTACATTGTAGTCCTGGATGGCCATACCGTGTGAGTTAGGCACACGGGTTAAGTTGAGTACAACATTTCACCCTTGGATAGACAGATAGTCCGAGCACACTATTTAGATATTGGAGGATATGCCCTGTGTATGTGTGATGGAGTTTGGTGCTTCTTGGGATCAGTTCTTGGTGCTTGTGGAGTTTTCCTACAATACCAGCTATCAGTCGAGCATTCAGATGGCTCCGTATGAGGCTTTGATAGGAGGCGGTGTCGATCTCCGGTGGGTTGGTTCGAGCCGGGTGAGGCTAGGCTATTGGGTACAGACTTGGTTAAGGATGCTTTGGAATAGGTTAAATTGATTCAAGATTGGCTTAGCACATCCCAATCTAGACAGAAGAGTTATGCGGATCAGAAGGTTCGCGACGTTGCATTCATGGTTGGGGAGCGGTTCTTGCTTCGGGCTTCACCAATGAAGGGTATTATGAGGTTCAGAAAGAAGGGAAAGTTGAGCCCTAGGTATATCGGACCTTTTGAGATTCTTGAGAGGATTGGAGAGGTGGCTTACATGCTTGCACTACCACATAGTCTAGTTATAGTTCATCGAGTATTCCATGTTTCTATGCTCCGGAAGTATCACGGCAATCCATTTCATGTGTTGGACCAAGTGCATAGAAGCGCCTTTTATTCCACAGAAGTGGATGCGCAGATGTGTGTTAGGTCTGTAGAAGCGGAAAGTCAAGGCCTAAGTCGAATCCGCACCTGCGATGGTTTTTCCGCAGTTGCGGCGTCACAGATGCGACTAAAGGCCCGCAAAAGCAAAATCACTGGGCATAAAAGGCCTATTTCGAGGGTTTGATTTCATAATTCATTTTAGGACCTAGAGAGCTCGGTTTATGGTGATGTTTCGGGAGATTCTCAGGGAAACCATTAGGGTAAGAAATACTAACTCGATTTTGGTTAAATTACACGAATATATTGTTGTTTTCATCATTTAATTAGTGTTTTGGAGATGGAAATTTGGGGAAAATTGTGAAACTTCTTAGGCTAAAATTTGGGGATTTTTAAAGCGATTTGAGGTTGGATTTGTCTAATTCTTGGATGGTTGGACTCGTTATCGAATGAATTTTTGGATTTTGTAATTTTGGTTAGTTTCTGAGACGCGGTCCGGGGTTGACGTTTCGAATTGGCTTTTTAATTCTTTGCAAAGATCGTAATTTTATTGTTAGAAATAGTATCCTATAGTTTATATTTATAGTATGAAGTTGTTTTGGCTAGATTCGAGCCGTTCGGAGTTGGATAATCAAATGAAAGGCCTACAGTGGATTGAGTTAGCGTGTTTCGAGGTAAGTATCTTGCCTAACTTCTTGTGGGAGAATTACCCCTTAGGTTTGGTATTGTTTGTTGATAATTATGATGTGTGGAAGCCATGTACGTAAGGTGACGAGTGTGTACACGGACTAAATGTGGAAATTTACTGGTTTTAACTATGTCTATGCCTACATGCCTTAATTAAGTTATCTTAACATACTATCTTCATCATCATTAGTCTATTTCACATGCTCCATTTCTCTTAGCTCTTATTTGTTAATTCCACTACATGTTTAGTTGAAGTTCTTGTTTCCCTTATTCCATATTCGTTATTTAAACGTCGAATTCTTAAGTGAAGTTGTTGTTCTTGGAACATCTTGTTGTTGAAATTGGTATTGAGTTTTAAAGGTCGTGATTCACATTGAGGCAAAGTGTGAAGTTGTGAAATACTATTCTGTTGAGTTATTCACTTCCAGTTGTTATTATTGAGACTCTTATGTACATTGTGGTTGAGCCATGGGCTCTTTACTGTGAAAATACTGTTATTATTGGTTTCTTTGGTAAGTTGTGGTATTGGACACTTGAGGTGCTATTTGTGATACGTTGTAATATTGATACGCATGCGGTGGTATAAGATTTTGGGGTTGAAACGCATGCGGTGAGATAAGGCAGGCTTGATACGCGTGGCTAGTAGGGGAACTACTAGAAGCCATGCGGTGAGATAAGGTGGGCTAAAACGCGGGATGCTATTTCGGCCAAATGATTTTCAAAAATAAATGCAAGACTCACAGGTGATATAAGGAAAGATTGTGTATTATTCTTGTGATTTGAGACTACGAGGCAGTACCTTGGTAGTGACTCTTGTTGGTACTTCTCTATTGTTACACTTGTCTTTGTTTGTTTGTTTCCTTAGCATATTATTTCGTGTTTCCTCCATGTTGCACTATTTGCTTTAGTTCCGTGTAGCTAACCTTGATATGCTATTTGTTGTTTCAATTTCATTACTATCATTACTACATTGCCATATACTTGTACAATCTTCTTATTTATTCTAGTTGGGCCTTAACCTGACCTCGTCACTACTCTACCGAGGTTAGGTTTGGCACTTACTAGGTATCGTTGTGGTGTACTCATACTACGCTTCTGCACATCTTTTTTGTGCAGATTCAGGTACTTCCTACCAGCCCAGGTATTAGCGAGAGCTCAGCTGCATAGACTTCAAGGTATACCTGCCGGCGTCCGCGTGTCTCGCAGACCCGTTTACCTAGAGTACTCTATTGTTTCTTACACTTTTATAGATATTAATGTATAGGATTATGCAGTACTACTATTTAGAGCTTGTGACTTGTATTCGCCGGGTCTTGGTTGTATATGTTGAGTTGCAGAGTTATTTTATATAGTTGCTGAGTTTGAGACTTTAATTATTATTTCAGTTATTTTTGCATGAATGTTAGGCTTACCTAGTCATAGAGACTAGGTACCATCACGACATCCTATAGAGGGGAATTGGGGTCGTCACACAACATGTGTTGTATAATAAGCTTAAATAAATGGGGGTTTGTTTTAGGATCTGGCAATTCAGCACAAACAAATTAATCGTATGCCTCGGGAGTAGCAATTTATATTTTTTATCAAATACAATAAGGAAATGAGCATGCAGAAGCCCTCGTTTTTTTTTAAATTCTACAAAATTCGTAAATCATGCAACTTTACCAAATATGTCCTTTTAGTATATCATTTTCTAGCTCTTCTAATTTTGCACGAAATATTAGACTAACTAAATCAGTTCTGTTATGGACTTCATCTGTTGACAGTAGTTTTTCTAACATTTTAGGCCAAGAAAGATGGCATGTCATAGTCAGAAATATGTCGAATATTCCAATACGCTGCACTAATGCGATAACATCCATATACCAACCATGCATATCTCCTTGTCACGACCCAAAATCCACCTAGTCGTGATGACACCTAACCCAACCCGTCAGGTAAGCCAATTAAAAACTATCCTATTTAAGTGAGATTTATTAAGAAAAGAAACGATAATAAAACTACTTTTATACAAGAATTCCCAAGGACTGGTAGTACAAATCATGAGCGTCTAAGATCTAGAATTTACAAAGCTGGTATGAAATAAAGTACATCATCTATTTGGAATATACATGAACTGATTAAAACTCTAAAGCTACCAAGATCAAAAGGCAGCAATGACTGGAACGCGGGTACATCTTCAGATCTAGCTCCCGTTGTATGCAGCTACATCAGCATCCAACATCTGCACACAAGGTGCAGAAGTTTAGTATGAGTACAACCAACCCCATGTACTGAATAAGTAACAAACCTAACCTTAGGTTGAAAGTAGTGACGAGCTGGGACAAGGGTCAGAGTCCAACTCCAATAACCAGCAACAGTTCCTAATAATAAAATAAATATGGTACAAGAAATAACTCAGCTCGTGCACAGTTACGGAAAAATAGGCATGATTTTCAAGTATATAGTACATCCCAAATCTTTCACCAAAAATCCCAAAAATACATGAGTAAGTTTGAAAACCGTAAATTTTTCCCAAAAACCTTTCAACAATAAATAAGATGTTTCAGTTTCAGATAGCATGGGGAAAGTACATCTCTATGCCTACATGTAAATATACAGGTGAAATCATGAGTGTCACCAAAACCGGGTAGCAGAAAGAAATGCATATCTATGCATATATCTCAAGTACGCATGCCAATGCAATGTATCTCAGAGATGAACTCATGTAGTCACACTCTCAGAGTACTCAATCTCATTGTCTCACACTTTCAACTCATCATGCTCAATCACTCGACACACTCAGTCATTCAGTATTGTATATGGATAATCCATCCGAGGGAAGATCCATCCCAAATATATAAATCAACTGACAGCCAGTCACTCAGTACTGTATAAGGCCAATCCAGCCCGGGAAAGAGCTATCCCCAAATATAATTGATTTGGGCAAGATCCATGCCCAAGGAAGATCTATCCTTCATTATAAATCAACTGCGCTCAGTGGGGGGTGTGTATGAACTCCGGAGAGCTCCTTCAGCCCAATATATATAATAAGCCAGATCCATGCATAAATCAATAAAAACATGTTGCGGCGTGCAGCCTAATCCCATAATATATTACTCACAATCAGGCCATCGGCCTCACTCAGTCATCAATCTCTCCAGCCTTTCGGGGTCACAATGCCATGAAACTAGCCAAAAAATGATGATATGATGTGTCAATAAATAGCAATAGAGACTGAGATATGATACGAAATGAATGAACATGACTGAATATGAAATTGTAATGTAAGCAAATAACTCAACAGAAGAAATGACCTTAGTGGGTCCCAACGGAATAAGCATGTAGCTTAGACATGGTTTCTAACGTGTATCACAGTTCAATAGCTCTAGTACGGAGAGATTTCATGGTTACAGATAAGATCGGGTAACTACACAGTACCACATAAATAATGGTGTCACAATTCACACGGTGCACGCCTACACGCCCGTCACCTAGCATGTGCATCACCTCAACATCCAAACACATAACACGTATATTCAGGGTTCATACCCTCAGCACCAAGTTTAGAAGTATTACTTACCTCGAACATGCCAAATCCAAAATTGAGCAAGCCAACGATGCTCCAAAAATGCCATCTCGTGCGTAGCGAACTCCGAACGGCTTGCAACTAGCCAAAAGCAACTCAAATACATCAAATAATGCCAAAGGAAACAAACCCAATCGAAAAAGGTCGAATCTTTAATCAAAAGCCAAAAATCAACCCAAAATTCCAAGCTGGGCCCGCGCCTTGGAACCCGACAAAACTCAATCCAAAAACCCATTCAATTTCGAGTCCAACCATACTAGTTTCACTTAAATTCGACTCCGAATCGATATTCAAAACACAACAATCCACTTTATGAAGTTTTAGGCAAAACCCCCGAATTTCCTCTTTAGAATCCATAATCTGATTACCAAAAACGAAGGTAAAATCACGAAATATAATCACAAGTGAGTCAAGAATGCTTACCCCAAGTCACATGGTAAAAATTGCTTCAAGAATCGTCTCAATCCGAGCCCCCAATCTCAAAATCTCAAAAAATGACCAAACCCTCGAACTTAAATCTTCCCAGCCATTTTCGCTTTTGCGAAAAAAAATCCCACTTCTGCGGACTCGCACATGCGGTCTACCCTGAGCTTCTGCGAACAGGCCCAAACTTAGTTGTCATCGCTTCTATGATAGTTTTCTAGCTTTTACGGTCGCACCTATGCGCAAATATTTCTGCATTTGTGATCCCTCGCCAACAGCCCAATTTCGCTCTAGCGATGAAGTATCCGCATCTGCGCCTTCACAGATGCGACGAGAGCTCCACATTTGCGGACTCCTACCTAGCAGTGCTCTCCACTTTTATGCTCATGGGGTCACTTATACGACCATCGTACCCACGCAATACCAGTCGTAGGTGCGGAACACCAGAACCAGTAGCCCACCCAAAATTTAACTTAGCCTAAAACTTATCTGAACCTCGTCCGAAACTTACCCGAGCCTCTCGGGACCCCGTCCGAATATACCAACTAGTCCAATAACATAACGTGAACCTACTCGACAGCTCAAATCATGCATAACAATATCGAAACGACGAATCGCACCTCAAATCAAAATTAATGAACGTTCAACTTCCAAAACTCATGCCGAAACATATTGAATCTACTCGAAATGAACCCAAATTTTGTGCACAAGTCCCAAATGATATAACGAAGCTATTCCAATTTTCGGAACCACAATCCGAATCTGATATCCACAAAGTCAACTTCCAGTTAAACTTATGAACTTTTCAAACTTTCAAATTTCCTACTTTTGCCAATTAGTACTGAATCCTTCTAGGAACATCCAAATGCAAATCCCAGCATATGCCCAAGTCCAAAATCACCATCTGGACCTAACGGGACCATCAAAACACCGTTTTGGGGTCAAATTTACAAAAGTCAAACTTGGTCAACTTTTCCAACTTAAAGCTTCAACGATGAAATTCATTCTTCCAAATCGATTCCGAATAACCTAAAAACTAAAACCGATGATTCAAACAAGTCATAATACATCATACGGAGCTACTCATGCCCTCAAACTACTGAGCGAAGTGCAAATTCTTGACATGACTGGTCGGGTCATTACATCCTCCCCCACCTAAACATACGTTTGTCCTTGAACGAGTCAAGAGTCGTTCCAAAGCCATCACATCGCCGTGTAACCTTACCACGCACATACCCGGGGGTGATCCCACGTCACCCTATTCCATATAGGCTTGACAACGCAACATAACTGAAGATCATTACTTCAACCTTATCCCATAAACCATAGAATCCAATTCGAATATTCGAAATTTCCTATAAGATCTGAATCTCGCATCTACACACTTTATAAGTATGCACAGGCTATATTAAGCCTTAACTATAACCCAAGATGTAATCACATGATATACCACATAACTCGAATACTCATAGCAATAATTTCGACCACAATAACTGCTCGAAGCAAACCCGATACCGGTAATAAACCTTGTATCAAACAAAATCTCATTCTAAATCCTCAGTACACTGCCATTGATGGAAGAAACACGCAAAAACTCATAACCACTTATCATATCAAAAAGCCATGGATTTTCCTCTCCTTCGACAAGAACTATAACCAATTTCTAAGCCGAGCGGCAAAATTAACCTTCCAAATATACCAAAATCATATCCGATAGCACCATTCTAGGTCCAACGACCTCATCTTCTCACATACAAGCTACTCTACTGACATGCCATACTAATACTACCCGGAGCCACAAACTGTGCAATCCATGCACCAATACGGAATAATTCAAATGTACTCAACCATAGAAAATGACTCTAATGAGAGAACCGTCCCGCAAGCTCAACAAGTACCAACACAACCGCAATGTTACGAACTCATCTTACATAGTAGAACCAAGACACACGAATCTAAAATAAAGGATCATATTCTGACATAACCCAGCTACAATGCGTGACCCCGTCCAAACACTGGTCCACATAAAATACCTCAAGCCACAATGCTCAAAATCAATAACCACGTGCAATCAACTATTCGATACCCCAATAACCATATCGCTCAAATCACGCTACAAGACCCAAGCAGAATCGCACCATATGTGCTTATAACTAACAAATCGCAATCCCCTCTTAGCATAGAGGAGTAACACAAGATCATATCAGAGCACGAATAAGCTCCACTCTAACCGAATGGCACATCCCCCAACAATAGCAGTACGTAGTCGACCAATCCGACCCGGTGTAGAATACACATCTTCATTGGGCCTACTAAGGGACCCTAAATCAACTCTAGTCATCCACAAATAGATAAATAATCCTCCAAAAGTTCACAATGGCTGAATCATAACACATATTATTCTTTGGCTAGCCTTGGCCATATTTTTCACAGTCCATAACCACGAAACAATCTGCTCCTGAGAACTCCCAGTCTCCAAATCCATAGAGCACATGAATCACCCTGTCTTATCCCAACTCCATCACCGGAATGTCTAACACATCTCTCATACATAATCATCCCACGAGGAATGCTTCTAAAATTATTCCGTGCCACATAGCAAAAATCTGAATATCAATAGTCAATTAACCAGGCGAGTACCACAATATCAATGGAGCATCCGTAAGTCAAACATAGTGTGCCTTCTGAAATGCACACCCTTCTCAAGCTTTTCCAAATAGTTATAGCATTCATCTTGTCATCTAAAACCATCCATGTTATCCAAAATTCATGACCTTCCCTCCTAATATGAACTGTGACCTTGCACATGCAAAACCCATTCCTACACAACGCACCGCGTCAATCATGCCATCATGTGAAACGTACAAGAATCTCATAATCAACTCTAAGTCCATCAGAAATACATACTCGATCAGTCAGAAACCTTCCATTTGATCCAATCCAGGAAAAAATGACAATACGCAACATTCTCCTCACACCGGTGCTCCTCACACCGGTAGGAAATATCCATCTCAAGCCATGATAGAAACCATCGAGAACTCTTCGAAATCCATTTGCCCATAATCAAGCCATCAGAACTGAGTCTCTCTAAATCAAACACGCCACGAAGGTCGCCAAACCCAAGAATATTGACACCAAAACAACTGTAGGGCCTCACTACATCATAAGTACTCAAAGAACCAATCATATTTATTACCTTTTTGATCAAACCTACTACCAAGTTGTACAATTTCTCTGAGCTCCGTACAAATTATCCTCAAGATGACACTCCTCCTCTCCATAATACGATGATCCTCAAACAAAACCCACCCCACGAGATCCTGACGAGCGCAAAACATTATTGATTGCCAATCGCCGGCAATGGCGCCAAAATTTGACGAGCGCAAAACACACACTTAAATATGCTCGCTAGTCGAATATAGTATACTATAATATCGTATCCACATACATTGGAGTTAAACAGTATTTTCATAATTTGTAGTTTAATTGCTAGCCAGGAGAATCAAAAGTTGAGATTGATGTGATTAAAACTAAAATTAACTAAGAGTCAAAACTATTGACTAATGAATATCGACGCAAGTAATGAGCATAGAAGGTTATCAATGGGAGAAGATAGGGTTTTGATATGATAGGTGCAAGACAATTATTTGGGATCTAACTCTAGAAAATTCACTTCAAATGTACAAGTGATTCTCTCGAATTCACTCAATTATTAGTTCACCCGTTTAGTAGAAACTCCTCTATCGATTAAGTCTCAACCTCACAAGATGAACCAATTTAAGCTTGGTGAAGATATGCAAGAATGCATAGTGGATTGGTCTTTAGGAGAACCTCTCTCGATTATCCTCCTAACTAGGTTTAATCAATGATTCAACTGGCCTCTTTCGATTACTAAGAAGAATTAATGAACTCAACCAACAAGATAATGCAAAGGTATCACAAGTTATGCCTCTCTCGATTACATGAACAAGTGAATATAGATACAATAATTAAATCATCCAAAAATGCTTCAATACATAAAACTAAAGTTATAATCCACAAACAAATATTAATACACCAAATACATCAAACCCTAAAGAAAACTACTCCATAGACATGGAGTAACTTATCACCAATATAGTTAAAGTATAGAAAAGCATAAAACGATACAAACTCGTGTCTTGAGTGAGGATTGAATGATGAATTCCCTGTGCTTTTTATTCTCCCCCTCCTCCTTAGATTTCTTCTATCGAAGCTATGTCAAAAGTCCTCTAAAATAAGGTTTTCCCATGTATATATACCAAGTAGAGTCGGGCCCAAACGAAAACATCTTTTCCTATGCGAAATAGGCCACTTGCTTGATAAATTTGCACAGGCGCGCCGCATAGGACGACGCGCCATGCGGGACATTAGTGGGAAAGTCCAGAGAGTTGAAATATATCAGGCAGCCAGAAAATGTACAAGCGCAGCGCGCCACGCAACACGCTATTGTTGTTTTTTCAGAGTACGACTTTTTCTTGACTTTTTGATATCCAGACGTGGTTTTCGACTCCCGAACGCGATCCTGACTTTATCCCTTGGGCTTTTATTTAGACTTCAAAGCTCCAAATCAATCGAATTCATTTCATAACATCCACATAGCTCAGAATCCTCCTACAAGGCATAAAACACACAATTAGTAAAACACTAGCGATTAAAGCTCAAATTCAATTAAAGTGCAGTAAATTAGAGTGCAATAAGCGACTAAAACACGAGATTATAGCCTACTATCAACACCCCACACTTAAACCATTGCTCGTCCTCGAGCAATCAAACTACACTTCATATAGACAGGACCTTTTTAAACAACTCTCATAACTCATCATACCAAGAATATCTAAAATAGATTAGGTACAATATTGTAACACCTTTGCCTCGCGATTTGACTCATAAGAACCACGCATTATTTATAACCCGCTCACTTACTCTAACATAGAGGTCAATCATTGCCTTTCCTTCATGAATCAAGTGCCCTCACAACAAGAGAGATTAGTTCCACACACAATAGATATTAAGAACAATTAGGAACTCAAGATAGAAAGAATTCACTCACTCTCAGAAATAACATTCATATGCCACAAAAGATGAACCATAGGCTTTCCCGTAGTGTACTACTCTACTAATTGAGCTCATCTAGTCCAGGATCAAGTAAGACTTTAACTAGTTGTAATGTAGGCTGCGGGACGGGTAGGATACATTTAGATATAAGAGTGACTACACCTCCCTAAGCACTTTTAATACATACAATTAACCATTCAAAACCCCACACTTATGTTCGACCATAACTTCACCTTCATATCAATATACATTAACTCCTTACTTCTTTAAGCACCATCACATCAAGAGTTATCACTATCAAGCAAAACTTTTCACAATCATACACTTATTTTTTCTTTCTTTTTCAATTCAAGTGACTCTTATTTTTCAAAACAGTGCACCTTCTTCCTTATTTCAATAGTTCCACTCAAAAGCCAAACCAACCACCCCACACTTTACCTTTTATAAAGTTCATAACAAATTCAAGTGATCACGAGAGGTAAAAGTTCAAATAGATGGTCAATTCAAAAAATTGGATAAGGCTTGTAATGTGGTTGCCAAAGAAATATGATTATAGGCTTAGCGGGATTAACTAAGATATATAACATTAGGTAGGTAAAAGCTTATAACTGGCTCAACAAAGAAACGCCTACATCACTTCCAAGACTGAATAAAACTACTATTTCGCTTTGCAAACACACAGGGCAAGTTTTAGACATCAAATGCAATGCACAGGATAATAAAAGACCTCACACACACACATGTCACATAACTCACTCAAGATTGGATCATCAAGACACTCTAGTAAAAGCAGTTAAGCAAAGTTAAGATCATACACTTTAAGGTACTTATACAAGAGTCAAAAATCGAGCCTAAGCGTCACAACTAAAGCACTCATTGTTCTCAAGGCATAATAAAGTTAAGAGATATTGTCTTCAATTCAAATCATAGCCAAGGTTTCCTACTCTTAACAAAAGTAAAAACTAACTATACCCGGTTCAGACAAAACCCTTGGAAAAGAACCGCGGCGCAAAGAAAGACCAAGGGAGAATTATCACACAACCTAACAAAAAGAAATCTTTTTGTCTTTTTCTTTCGACTTTAATCCCTCAAGAAACCCGTCGAATGATATCCATCGTTGGAAAAAATCAAAAACTTTCCAATTTTTATAGGTTTTCTAATTTTTCTATCTCTAACTACTACAACAAAAACTAAACTAACGCATATACATACAAAAGCTATCCCCACCCCACACTTTAAGTTGTGGCATGTCCCAATGACACACAATTAAAAAGCATAAGGTAAAGAAAACTTCTCTGAATATCTAGTCGGGGTCGGAGTCGAAGTCGGGATCCATTCCTCGCCTTCGAACCAATGCGCACATCCACGCCGACAGTTTTTTCTCAGCCTTCTTGGGGTGCACCCCACACTTATCTTCCTCGCTCGGTGAATCCTTTCCTTTCAAACTCTTCACCCTCTACTCCATACTTATAGCTGGCTTTACCTTTTTGGCCCCCGTTTCTACATTTATCTCGAAAGTTACAGTATCCTCACCCACGCTAAGCATGAGTCTTCTCTCGTGTATATCTATGATTTCTCTACCCGTTGCTAAGAATGGTCTTCCTAATATGAGAGGGACCTCCTTGTTCTCCTCCATATTTACTACTATAAAGTGTACAGAAAATACAAACTTATCTACCCAAACTAAAACATCTTCCACTATCCCCTCGGGTATTAAAGTCGTTTGGTCTGCCAGCTGCAAAGATATTGGCACCGACCTTATCTCTCCAATCTCCTTCTCAAGTTTCCTGTAAATAGATAAAGGCATTAGATTAATTGATGCACCAGAATCACATAAAGATTTGTCAAAATTAATAAAGCCTAAGGATCAAGGTATAGTAAAACTCCCTGGATCTCCACACTTTTGTGGGAGTTTAATTTGCACGATTGCGATGCAATGCTCTGTAAGCTTGACTACCAAGGTCTCTTTTATCTTTGTCTTCTTTATAATGATATCTTTCAATAATTTTGCATAAGCTAGCATTTGTGAGAGCACTTCTGTGAATGATAATTTTACATTAACCTCTTTCAGCATATCTAGAAACCTCTCAAATTACTTGTCCAGCTTTTCTCTATATAGCTTTTGGGGAAAAGGTAAAGCAGGCATATGCTCGCTCTCATTAGATTCATCCCTTCTTGAAGTTTCCACCTTCTTATTTTTGTCAGCTCCCTTCTTGCCTTTCTTCTTCTTATCAACTTCATTTTTTGGCTGCTCTCCATTTTGTTTTTCAGGTACCGCCTCTTTTTGGATTGGAGCGGGATATTTCAACACTTGCCCGCTTCTCAAGGTCACAACATTCACTGTTTCTTTGGGATTTCTCTCAGTATCAACTAGCAAAGTACCTGGGACTCTTTCAGATAATATTGTTTCTATATGTCCCACTTGTCTCTTTAAATTTCGAAACCCAGTGACCAATTCTTTGATAGCTGCCCTGTGAGCATCTAACCTATCATCTGTCTTGACAATGAAGGCCTTTATTAGATCCTCTAAACCAGGCTGAATAGGTTGTTGAGGCTGAAACTGCTGCCTTTGACAATTTTGGAAGCCTGAAGCTCCTTGTCCATAAAATATAGGGTTGTTCTGTTGTCGTGCATTTGCAGTACCCCAAGTGAACTCCATGAAAAACCGGGGTGCTTCTCACCCATTGCATTAAAGTTGTAATTACCCACAACATTCACTTCCTCAGTTGAGGCTTGGCACTCATGAGTAGGATGTCCTCTTCCACAATTATCACATACTACATGAGGTTCACTCTGTATCGAAGCTAAGGTCAGCCTCTGTATTTCTTTTGCCATTGCATCAAGTTGTGACTATCTCCTCCAGAGTCTTCTTCATCAACGGGCCTCCAGTTGCATTACTCAATATTCTCCGTGAGGCCGGTGTCAATCCATACCAAAAATCCTGGAGTTGCATCAAGAGTTCACTTCCACTATGTTGACACTTTCGAACTAATTCCTAAAACCTCTCCCAAGCTTCAAACACAGTTTCAGTATCTTTCTTGCAGAAGTTATGAATTTCTCTTCTAAACTTGCCCGTCTTAGCTAAGGAGAAATATTTATCAAGAAATTCTCTGGTCATCTCCTCCCATGTTCTAATTGATCCCTGGGGAAAGCTTCTAAGCCACTACTTTGCATCATATTTGAGTGTGAAGGGGAATGCCCTTAAGTAAACTGCATCTTGTGACACACCATTATATTGAAAGGTGTTCATAATCTCCTCTAAGTCCATTAAATAGTTGTTTGGATCTTCATTCATCTTTCTTCTGAAGACACAACAGTTTTGAAGGGTTTGTAACAACCCCT
>AWOL01S0087171.1:31718-42841 GCA_000715115.1 Nicotiana otophora
TATTTGAGTGTGAAGGGGAATGCCCTTAAGTAAACTGCATCTTGTGACACACCATTATATTGAAAGGTGTTCATAATCTCCTCGAAGTCCATCAAATATTTCTTTGGATCTTCGTTCATCTTTTCTCTGAAGACACAGTAGTTTTGCAGAGTTTGGAGCAACTCTTGCTTCAATTCAAAATTGTTAGCCGCAACTGGATGTGGTCTAATACTTGATAATCCTTGATTGTAGACTGGTTTAGCATAATCATCAAGTGGTCTCCCAGCCTCGGGAGGTATAATTCCAAACTAGTCTCCACCCAAGGATTGATTATGAGCAATTCTCCAACCCTCATCCTCTTCATAGACAAGTTGTGCATTTCGAAGAGCTGCTTTCTCAGCATCTCGTGTAGATTTTTCTCATTGTTAGGCTGCCTCTCTTGAAACCAAATCCACATTATCATCATCTCCTACCATAATTTCTTTGGTTGAGGATTGCCCAACCTTCACTATATTCTTGTGTAGATTTCTTTCCTTCCTCAGTTGTCGCAGTGTTTTCTTGATTTCTAGTTCGTATGGTAGCACTTCCTTCCCAAAAGATTGAGTCATGCACCAATCTAACCTGTAGCCTGCGTACAGTCAAAGAACACCAACCGTAAAAAGGGAAAAATAAAATAAAATAAAACAAAACAGAATTCTAAATTAGAACTACAAACTATTTCAAACACTATTGATTGCCAATCCTTGGCAATATCGCCAAAATATGACGACCGCAAAATACACACTTAAATATGCTCGCTAATCGAATATTGTCGCGCCCAATTTTTTCTCGCGAAATGCGGGCTTCGACGTATAATAACTCTTTTAAAGGAGGTATTAAAAGAGGAGAGTCGCCACCTAACAGTTTTTAAGGTGCGTTAGGGCACCTATTATGTAGATAACTCTATTTTAACTAGTCTACATCACCAAAGATCGGGTAAGGGCTCAAGTTATCTCAAAGAGAAGGTGTTAGGCACTCCTCGAGGTTCACAATTGTGGGTCCCGGTTGAACTTAAGATTATGTGGATTATGACTAGGCTAGGTGATCAAATAAACAAAGGAGTTTAGAAGCCACAGAACTTTATTACAACATGATTAATACAGATCTTAGTGCGAATATAGGGATACAACTATTTAGATCTAATAACAACATATAAAGAGGAGGGGGGTCCTATGTTTTTTTAGCCTAAAGGATCACCCCGTGCAACATAAATAATATTTCGTAACTCCCTCAAGATGGGGTGTTACTCATATTATTCAGCGGTCACAGACTATCATCTCCTGCTACCCGATTACTATNGTTAGGCACTCCTCGAGGTTCACAATTGTGGGTCCCGGTTGAACTTAAGATTATGTGGATTATGACTAGGCTAGGTGATCAAATAAACAAAGGAGTTTAGAAGCCACAGAACTTTATTACAACATGATTAATACAGATCTTAGTGCGAATATAGGGATACAACTATTTAGATCTAATAACAACATATAAAGAGGAGGGGGGTCCTATGTTTTTTTAGCCTAAAGGATCACCCCGTGCAACATAAATAATATTTCGTAACTCCCTCAAGATGGGGTGTTACTCATATTATTCAGCGGTCACAGACTATCATCTCCTGCTACCTGATTACTATGTTAAAGTTGTTACCTAAAAGCGTTCTAATTCAATTATAGGTCGTACCCCATGCGTGCATTACCCATCCCATACCTATGGTCTAGGAAGTATTGGACCTCTATTTAGGGTGGTTCTAGACTTAAACTTAGGCTGCTCAAAAATAATAAAATTAGGCGACATACAAAACACATTGGACTTTCAAATATAGGCAGTCAAGGCTCAAGTTTACCTCCACACTTAAACAACAAATGCACGCAAACACGTATGTCGATCATAAATCTGCATAATCCTATAGACATGCTTTCTAGGCGATCAAAGTATGCAAGTGATTTCAGATGCAGGATATAGCTTATAGACAGAATCATGCGGGTATCATAAGCTAATTGTTGAGAGTTTTAAGTTACCAATCCTATATGTGCAATGCCTAAGTGATCTACGCAGTTGGGTACAACAGAATCTGCTAGGGAAAGAGTCCCAGAATTATTCATACAAAGTGCATGAAGCAGTGTTTGAATGGTCTAGCATTAACCAATTATAGCGAGCAATTATTTCCTATAGGCAGGATCTCTAACGCATAGTACTTTAGAGCTTGTTTTATTTATGCTTAGTCCTATGAACAAGATTTCTAGTGAACGATGTGATTCAATAGCAAATGAAATTATCTAAATCCTGTAGGCATGATTTTTAGTGAGTAACTTAAGTGAATGAAGGAAAGTTCATTTTTGTTCCTATAGGCAGGTTTCTACTATATTTTAAAGTAATCATGCAAGTTGAAGAGGTGCCTGCTCCCTATAAACATGATGTCTATAAACGCGTAGCAGTAGACATAGCATTTGGACTCATGATTAATAGTAAACAAGTAATGTGTGTGTGTGCTCCCCTAATGTCATGATCCCTATGATGCTCATGTAATCGAACAAATAGCAAACATATTACCAAATCCTATAGGCATGTTATCTACCCAATTGCATGCAAATATTAAAATCTACCTCATTCCCTTTTACTAATAACCCCAATCGTTTATACAAAGATTATTATATGCCCAACAATGAGTAAAAGTAACAATGTTACATAACAGTAACAATAGGCCCACAACATGCCCAAATAATATAACTAAATAACCAGCTTTACTGGGCCTTCAATATCTCTCGCATAGCATACCCAGGCCTTCAATAAAGAGCCATATTCAATACACGACTCAGGGATCCATAGAGAAGTCCATACCAATTCAATGAGACACAACACAAGTGTTGCACCACTTGGAATAACCAATATAGATATACAGTACATGACAGGAAGTAGAGTACTAGGGGTAGTTTTGGAGGTTGAAAGAATGACTAGGACCAAGCCCTAGTGTGTCAGAGTTCACAAGGGCTTCAATGGACCCCAAGTTGTGCTCACACTAGGGAGGTTAGTAGTAAAAGCCTTGATAGCCTTGGCTTTCAGCCGGCTAAGAATGAGAGGTTAAAGATAGCATAGATAACAAATGAGGGAGAGTGGACAATGGTTGAGGGACATGAATTGAGTGAATACACTTATAACTTAAAGTAGACATAGCAAGGATGAGAACACAAAGCAACTATCAAACAGGTCACAAAAATTAAACGTAGGTTCAGCAGGGAATTAGAAGCAGGTTCAACACTTAGTAAAACAACACATAGACGGCCACATATTGAAAGAGCTAGGGGAAAAACAAGTTTGCAAGATTGACAAAGATTATCATGCACAAGTGCATAATACTAACAAATTGAAACCTAAAAATTCCAAATCATGATAAGTATACATCCTAGTGTCATAAGACAGACATATTAACTCTCATCAGGGAACAAGACAACATTCAGACATGATAGGGGAACACACATTGTGACAAGTCAAGTAATCACTGAAGGAACAAGGAAATAAGTGAGCCAAAGACATGCTGGGGGACATATTAGCAGGGAAGCAAGGTCATAGTTGATAGAAAGAAAGAATCTTAACACAGATTAGAACACATTACATATGCAAGATAATCATTGCAGAGGTTCAGAACAGAGTGAAAATAACCTCATGTCAAATGGCAAACGGTGGCATTCAAGTATTGACCAGTAGGCTAATTAACTAGGGAAGGTCTAAGTTATGCTAGGGATTCATCTTAAAACAGTTCAAACATGGTAGGGAAAACAAGTTGAGATAACTGTTCTATACTTAAAAGCCATCATTCAAGGGGTATGAGATCAAGTGAGCCATGTTGAGTGACACAATAGCAGAGAAACAAGTCATAGTTAACAGTGAAGGTCTTAACACAGTNCTTAAATCCATCATTAAAGGGGTATGAGATCAAGTGAGCATGCTGAGTGACACAATAGCAGAGAAATAAGTCATAGTTAACAGTGAAGGTCTTAACACAGTTTATTACAGATGTGAGTTATTCATTACAGAGATTCAGGATAAAGCATGTAAGCATATACATGAACATTCAGACACCAATACACTAGCTAAACGAGCTTAGGAGGGTTCAGATTATCCAAGTTAGACATAGACAATCTCAGAACTAGCAGTATTAGGAGGAGTTAAATTCTAGAGAGATTTAAAACGAGTGTAAAGCTAACAGAGTTGTGCATAAAATAGCCCAAACACACATTAAGCCATAGATTTCAAAAGCGAGAGCACATGCAAATCAGAGACTCATAAAAAATGAAATTGCAAATGATCAAGTGACTTACCAGTTAAACGGAAAACAACAAAGAACAAAAATTCCACAAGAACCCAGTATCTCAATGCGTCAAAGTTCCCAAGAGCTTCAAATGAACTCCGGGCAATGCTCACACCAAGGGAAAGTTCGAATAACAGAATCTCAATGGCCTTGGCTTTCAGCCGGCCAAAATGAAGTACAGAACAAGAGAGTGAGGGAATCACAGAACAAAGCACCAATTTTTTAGTGAAAGTATATCGATTCCGTCCGTTTCAAAGGGGGGTGGGGAGGGGTTTATATAGTGACAGAAATCGAACTAGTAAACAAGGAAAACTATAAAATCAAACATAAATAAGGAAGTATTAACATACAAACTCAATAAAAATCGGATTAGGGAAAACAATAGGTAACCATAATTGACAGAAGTCAAAGATTGGCTGAAAATCTTGGCTAATCGGACCCATATAGCCATGGTCATGATGTATATGGACTAAATACTATCCAGATTCAAGCGATTGAAGTCGAATGGCCGGATTTTGAGAGATAGTACTTTCCATATTTAGGCTAGTACTAGGTGATACCATATTTTTGTAGAAAGTAACGAGATAACACACAGAAGGTAAGGAAATCATGGAGATAATCCATGGTTGAGACGGATTAGGAGAGATTTGAGGGGGCGGCTAGGGTTTCTATGGAGAGAGGAGAAGGTTCAAGAGGATTTGGGGTCGGAGGACAAGCGAAATAAGGTTTAGGGTTTGGGTGAGGTTAATTTAAAAGGAGAGGATGAGTGAGGGCCGTTGATCTTGAAAGATCAATAGCCAGGATTAAAAATTTGAACGGGGCGGGTCGATTAACGGGTACCGACCGGATTTTGGGTTAAAGGGTTGTTTGGCTTTGTGCTGGGGTAATTGGGCTGGGTATTGTAGTGTTTGGCCCATTCATTTGGTCCGAAATTGGTTTAAAAATTGGGCTGTTGTTTAAATATCCAAAATATATCAAAAATAATTTATAAAAGTAATTAATAAATAACAAAAAATATTATTTGTGCACTAAAATGATTGAAAATAATAACTTAATATTATAAAATAAAAAAAGCTATTTTGGAACAAATAATGTAATTACACATGAATATAGGCTATTATTGCAAAAATTGTGAAATTAGCCTAACAATGTAAATGCAATTATAGAAACAATGAAGTAAAATATTATAAAACATACATGTTGGTGTAAATAATAAGTTTGGATGATTAAGTCATCACAAAATAATTTAAAGGATAATTATTAGATATTTATATAATAAAAATATAGAAAGGAATTGATTTAGAGCTTTAGAAATTATGAAAAATTATTGAAAATGCTTGTATAGGTTTGTAAACTAAATGATGATGCAAATATGATATTTTGAAAGTATATATGTATTTTTATAAAATATGAGGGAAAAATTGGGTATCAATAAATATAGTATAGTATAATATCGTATCCACAGGGATTTGAGTTAAATAATATTTTTGTAATTTGTTGTTTAATTTCTAGCCAGGATAATTAACAGTTGAGATTGATGTGATTAAAACTAAAATTAACTAAGAGTCTAAATAATTGACTAATGACAATCGACGCAAGTAATGAGCAAAGAAGGTTATCAATGGGAGAAGATAGGGTTTTGATAGGATAGGTGCAAGACAATTATTTGGGATCTAACTCTAGATAATTCACTTCTAATGTTCAAGTGATTCTCTCGAATTCACTCAATTATTAGTTCAATCGTTTAGTAGAAACTCCTCTCTTGATTAAGTCGCAACCTCACAAGATGAACCAATTTAAGCTCGGTGAAGATATGCAAGAATGCATAGTGGATTGGTTTTTAGGAGAACCTCTCTCGATTATCCTCCTAACTAGGTTTAGTCAATGATTCAACTAGCCTGTTTCGATTACTAAGAAGAATTAATGAACTCGTTTAACAAGATAATGCAAAGCTATCAAAAGTTATGCCTCTCTCGATTATATGAATAAATGAATATAGGTGCAACAATTAAATCATCCAAAAACGCTTCAATACATAAAACTAAAGTTATAATCCACAAACAAATATCAATACACCAAATACATCAAACCATAAAGGAAACTACTGCATAGACATGGATTAATTTATCACAAATATAGTTAAAGTATAAAAAAACGTAAAACGATCTAAACTCGTGTCTTGAGTGAGGATTGAATGATGAATTCCTTATACTTTTTCTTCTCCCCCTCCTCCTTATCTTCCTTCCGTCTAAGATATGTCAAAAGTCCTCTAACATATCATTTTTCCATATATATATACCAAGTAGGGTCAGGCCCAAACGAAAACACTTTTTCCTATGCGAAATAGGACACTTGCTCTGTAAAATTTGCACAGGCACGCCGCATGGGGCGACGCGCCATGTGGGGCATTAGTGGGAAAGTCCAGAGAGTTAAAATCTGTTAGGCAGCCAGAAAAAGTACAGGCGCGGCGCGCCACCCCACGTGCCACGCTAGTGTTGTTTTTTTAGAGTACGACTTTCTCTTGACTTTTTGATATCCATACGTTGGTTTCCTCCCCCGAACGCGATCCCGAATTTATCCCTTGGGCTTTTACTCAGACTTCAAAAATCCAAATCACTCAAATTCATTTCGTAACATCCACATAACTCAGAATCCTCCTACAAGGCATAAAACACACAATTAGTTCAAAACACTAGCGATTAAAACTCAAACTCAATTAAAGTGCAGTAAAATAGAGTGCAACAAGCGACTATAACACGAGATTATAGCTACCATCAGATCCTAGAATAAAACCACACCGTCCTAAGGCCCATAGGCCGATGTATTCCCTTTCAAGCACCCTAAAAGTACCACAATCGAGACACCCACTCTGAAGAGTCATGAATCTGAAACTATTTCCTTTACCTTCCTGATACTGAAATGTAGAATTCATAATGATACAGAAATGCCACAAGTCTCGATACCATTCAACTTAAATCTCAGATTCTAGCCATATACAAATCCGCAAAATTCTCAATTACTACATAAAAATCTTCAATCCATCAGAACCTTCTCGGGAGTCATCCACTCTGCACAAATCTCAATTGTACTGCCCAAACGGGCCGAACGATCTGTGCCATATTAGCGCAACAACATCAGAAGAAGTAACCCTGCTTAACGCAGCCGAGCAAATTAATACACTGTGCGCCGTCACGAATAACAACTCAACTTATTCTATGATTTCTATATACACATAAAGTGTAACATAACCCGTATATACGGAAAATGTGTTACTCGAGTCATCCTTGATATCAACCTCTGCAAGTCATAACTGATCCACAAATATGCCTCAAACCACAACCAATACAACACGTAACCATGCAATCAAATCATCGATGGCAGACTCCCCCACTTGGCTCAAAGCCATAGATCAAAACACTCGATAACTCGCAATACCCATACTCTATTACTACCATAATACCGCAGGGAGATTCAACTAAATCCTTCATAAGCTCATGTACCACAAACCATCTAATACTTCAAATCATTCGCAAATCTCACATTCATCCTCGTGACGGTCAGGCCAACTATTACAACTGATCCAAACTCAATCCGTACAAATATAACCCACTGGTAGAAAAGAAAGCCCCCTCACAACATCATAAAATCACACATCCGTAGATTACTCTGCAGGTTATAACTCACTTGCTTAGCCTCAAACTGACATCTCTTTATACCCTTTTACAACCACAACCACTATGCAATCACTCAATCTTCCTGAGTCGGAACTCATCAATAATACATGAAAATCGAATTCGTTCCACAATTAAGCAACATGAAAGACCCTTCACTACACTCATAACTCGAGACTATACGTCACATCAAGATAGCAATCAAGCATCCGATACCCTTTTTTTTACATTTCAAGCAAACTCTTCTCGTTACACTCAATCCATCCGAACACATCCTGCGGTCGCATCATACTCATCATATAGCCATCCAGCCATTCATCGAGTCACAAATTTCACTCATAGAGACGTTATCTATCACATAAGTCCCAAAAGCGCATGATCACATAGCCAAAATCCTCGTGCTCAAGCTACAGTCAAAAACCGGCCTCAACTCCTCTAGACTGGCCCATCATCAGCACACAAAAATCACATCTCGCACCTCATCCATGGAATCACAAGCCGGCGATGCACAGTCGATACCGAGTGCTCACATGCGCATACGAATGCGTGGAGGGAATTCAAAGGGTTATGTTTCAAGATGAATCAATGTCGCACGATAAGGAAAGAAAGATGGAAAGTTTATCCTAAATGCCCTGTAGCCTCTCGAAGATAGGTATGGACGTCATCATACCGATCCTCAAGACTCTACTAGACACTTGCTCATGACTTGTAGAACCTATGAACCTAGAGCTCTGATACCAACTTGTCATGCCCAAAAATCCATCTAGTTATGATGGCACCTAACCCAACCCGTCAGGTAAGCATATTAACAAATATCCAATTTAAGTGAGATTTATTATGAAAAGAAATAATAATAAAACTTCTTTTATATAAGAATTCTCAAGAACTGGTAGTACTATTCATGAGTGTCTAAGATTTAAAATTTACAAAGTTGGTATGAAATAAAGTACATCATTTGTTTGGAATATACACGAACATATTAAAACTCTAAAGCTACCAAGATTAAGTGGCATCTATGACCGGAACGTAGGTACATCTTCAGATCCAACTCCCGCCATACGTAGCTACATCAGCATCCAACATCTGCACGCAAGGTGTAGAAGTATATTATGAGTACAACTGACTCCATGTACTCAATAAGTAACAAACCTAACCTTTGGTTGAAAGTAGTGACGAACTGGGACAAGGGTCAGAGTCCAACTCTAATAACCAACAACAGTTCATAACTATAAAATAAAAATAATACAAGAAATAACTCAGCTCATGCATAGTTACGAAAAAAAATAGGCATGATTTTTAAGTATATAGTACATCCCAAATCTTTCACCAAAAATCCCAAAAATACATGAGTAAGTTTGAAAACCGTAAATTTTTCCCAAAAACCTTTCAACAATAAATAAGATGTTTCAGTTTCAGATAGCATGGAGAAAGTACATCTCTATACCTACATGTAAATATGCAGGTGAAATCATGAGTGTCACCAAAACTGGGTAGGAAAAAGAAATGCATCTCTATGCATGTATCTCAATTACGCATGTCAATGCAATATATCTCATAGATGAACTCATGTCACTACAACAAAAATGACTTTTAGTGGTAATTAATTAGCGGCAATAAGCTAATGGCTGGTAAATAATTCCAAAAATCCAAATACTTGTGGCAATTGCGAATTAACCGATATTAGTTATCTTTGTACTGGCGATAAAAATGAATGACCAGCAAAAGACATTTCTTGAAAGTTGACAGTATTATTTTAGCTTTCCCTCCGGGTTGTTTTCACTAAAATCACCTATTCCCTCCATTTCTAATCGACAACTAAGTTAAAAAATTTGGAGAATATTTCAAAAATACAAATGAAGTTTATCATCGCCGCTGCCCTCTTCTCGTTATAGTCGGCCACCATCCCAAAGTAACTTTTTGCTGCCATCGTGCCTTCTCTATCTCACCGTCGATGGTCACCATCCATCCCTAGGTAAAGACTCTCATCGCCGCTGCTCAGTCACCGTTGACTAACTCTTCTCTATTTCACCATTGCCGCCACCATCTCACGGTAAGACAACTTATCTTCATTTTGGCTTTGTTGAGATGATTAGGATTGTCTAGTAAGCATGAAGAAGATGATGATTGTTCTCCCACATACCCAATATCTTATTTTTACAATTAACCCTAATATTTTAAGTGTAAATTATCGAGGGTAATTGGATACCTCCTTATTACTTGCAGTGGGTTATTAATTGAAGATTGGAGAACTAGGAATATGAATTTGGAGAGAGGGGCGAGAGAATAGAAATAAAAAGTGTTTCTGTTAAAGGGGGATCTTTATAGTGAATCCTCTGGACATGAAGTATATTATGAAACATATAGGATTATCTTATAAACATGGTATGCCTATTCTTTCCATTTAAGAGAATTGGGTCTCACCTTTCTTTAGATGTATGATTAGTATTGCGGTTTTACTGGGGTTTATCATGAATGAAAGTTGTGAAAAGAGAATTAGGTGTAAGTTGATATTAATTCTCGTAAGTAGATACAAATTTAGATTAGTTCTGCTTTAACTTGGAATAAGAATCGAAAAATGAGGGAGACCACACGATGGAGATATGNGGGTCTCACCTTTCTTTAGATGTATGATTAGTATTGCGGTTTTACTGGGGTTTATCATGAATGAAAGTTGTGAAAAGAGAATTAGGTGTAAGTTGATATTAATTCTCGTAAGTAGATACAAATTTAGATTAGTTCTGCTTTAACTTGGAATAAGAATCGAAAAATGAGGGAGACTACACGATGGAGATATGAGCAGATTCTTTCAAAGTGTAGTAAACTTGGCTGACCAATATTATATCCTCCAAATATTTGAAAAAAAATTAACTCTCCATTCAAGCAAAAGTTTGATAGGTGTCTATGAAGTAGTGATATTATTGCAGCATAATAGGAGGAGGAAACACGAAAAGAAATATCACAAAGAGAGTTGCTTAGAACAATATCATATTAAAAGTACGCAGAGATTGAAGAAAAGGGGATAGAGTACAACACAACTCACATCTATTTATTATCTGCTTCTTTCTCTACTTAAATCACTTAGTTTTTTTTAATTTTAAATTGGAATTAAATCTTAATACATACTTTTTAGT
>AWOL01S0087172.1:4235-23470 GCA_000715115.1 Nicotiana otophora
GTAGAGCTGCTTGGTCGTCGCAGTCACTTGGAGTCTTTCCCTTTTATTGTACTGTCAACTCTTATTCGAACAGTATTGTATATTCGATCCTTGAGATCATTGCATGTATTTAGTTAGAGTTCGTGACTCAGTATTACTAGCCTTGGAAAAGTGTTATAATTATTTCCGTTGTTGGTTTAGAAACAATAAATGGCTTGAATTGTAATTGTAATCGGCTTACTTAGGCTTAGAGACTAAGTTCTATCACAACGCATATGGTGGGATTTTGGGTCGTGACAGAATGTATGTATGAAATACAATACAGTTATTTTAATGGCATCTCCAATGTTGTCAAAACCCCAATTCTTGTCATCAAAGCATTTCAACAAATCTTTCTTCTTAACATTCTTTGCACCGCCAAAGTATGTATCCACAATCCTGTTAGGCATCTTTTTGTTAAACTCAAAATCTTCACCATCACTAACACAATTGAGACCGGCAACTACCGCAAACTCCTTGATTGAAAAGCATAATGTTGTACAATTCACATATATTAAAAATGAATCAACATGACTTTCTTCCAGCTGCAGAACCATGAAGCACCTGAACATAGTGCTTCATATCGAGGAAACTTCCAAAACACATAGTACCAAATAATTTGTACTGATCTAGAGTGAGCTTTTCTTTGAGATCGGAGATTATGTCGGTGTTAGTGTAGAAATTGATATGTGGTGATAAAATAGGCGGGTGTTTAACAAAGAGATTTATTTCTTGCATACAAAAAATAATTAAAAAGATAAAATATATGGTTGAGAATATAAAAGAATACAGTTAGTTTGAATACATAACTCATTCATGAAATACAACATATTGCAATGATAATTACCACAAAAATTGTGATTTATGGCAATGACTGTTGTTTTAAATATTGATGAATACAGTTAGATTGAGAATACAGATAAATACAGTTAGGTTGAATACATAACCAATACAAAACAGTTGGTGTATTTAAAAATATTTTTGAATGAACTAAAATACATATAAATACAACAGTCAAAAATAAATGTACAAAATAAAAATCAGTGTAGGAAATATCAAATACATATAAGTACATCTAAATACAGGAAGAGACAACCACTGTACAAGCTAATAATCAATGTACGCGGACTCGAATACATATAAATACATCTACAATTACCTTGTCGTTCTGTGTTTCCGAGCTAGTTCCTTTAGCGACCTCTTTTCCCTTAATACTTGAAGCATCATCAATAAGTTTTCTTCTCTTCTCCACATCAGGAAGTGTTGATTTTTCCGAACATTTCTCAACTTGAACTTATTGAGTGTCATTGCGAATTTTTGTTCTCCTTTCTGCTTCAGTGGTTGCTGATGAACCTGTTACGACCCAAAATCCATTAATGATCTTGATGGCGCCTAACACCACTGTCAGGCAAGCCAACAATAGTTGATTAACTCGATTATTCATTTAGTATTTTGAAATCAAAATTTTTCTTCAATTAAATAATTAGAAATAAAATTTATAAAGTAAATGATAATATTTTTCCAACTACAATACTGAACAACTCATAAGTACCCCCAAAACCCGATGTCACAAGTGCATGAGCATCAACTAGGAAGTAAAATAAAATACAGCATCTGTCCGGAATACAAATTAGACGGGAAAAATACAAATAACCCTGGAGGAGACTATGTTGGCTGCGAATCATAACCTGGAATGCAACTCGCGGCAAGTCCCCGCATCATCCGTGCCTCCGTGCCCAAAGGACCACCGGACATAAAAGTACCTGCACAAAAATGTGCAGCATGTGTAGTATGAGTACATAAATTCACGTGTATCCAGTAAGTATCTAGCCTAACCCTGGAGGAGTAGTGACGAGAGGGTCGACATCGACACTCACTAGTGGTCCAATAATATCAGGTACAGTAAGGAGTTGAACAAATATGAGGCAAAGTAAATAAATAAAATAAACAAGTGTAAATCTGTGGTACAATTATCCTCCTTATAATAAACTCAAGCTCTTAATTAGCAATTCCTCCTCAACCGGAGCACATATATATATGTATAATGGACCTCACCAAATAGATTGTTATGATTCGAATTAGGGAAAGACTCACATATACTTTAGCTTCTTGCCAAATATTACGTATGATTCCATGAGGATATTTTTATAGAAATGTTGAGGCGTACGGCCCAATCCAACATAAATATTAAACTGTGCACTGCAGAGAATCGAACGGCATGAACCATAGATGTATCTATTAAACTGTGGAAGCGAATGGCCCGCTCCCATGAGAGTGTGGTACATAAATCCTGCCGAGGCGAACGTCCTGATCCCATTAGAATAAGAAGTTCACAGGAATGAACATGTGAGTTATAGTTTTTTTAAGGAAAATTATTCGATGAAATCTCATAACGCGTGAGAAATCCGTAAGAGGAACACCATTATTCCCTGGCAAATCATAAAACTTGCAAAAACTCAACAATAGCAAGTCCATCACTCTACGCATGTCTAGTCTCAAGTCATAATGTGAAATGAAAGAATTAGACGAGCAAGGATAATCCCTATAGTACAAGTACATCATGATGTAAACCTAAGTCTAACCGGACAATAACATGAATCTAACTACGTACGGACTCTCGTCACCTCGTGCGTACGTAGTACCCGCAACAAGTCACACATATTAAATATATCACCTAGGGATACTTCCCCCCTCACAGAGTTAGACAGGAGACGTACCTCGCTATGAAGTTCCGTAACCGTCTCCAACGCCGCTCTAACACCTCAAACCGGTGCCCGTCGCTCCAAAACTAGTCAAACAATGTGCAAACAAATAAGAATATACTCTAATACTCATAATAAATTAATTTAGACAAATTACCAACTCTACTCGAAAAGTCGATAAAATCACCCCCAGGCCCACGTGCCCGGATTCCGAAAACGTTGGAAGATAACCATTACCCATAACCTCACGAACTCAAATATATAGTTTATTTCCAATTCCATGTCCAAATTCGTGGTCAAAATCCAAAAATACCAATTCTAGGTTTTCTACCAAAAATCCCACAATTTTCCCAAATTTTCCTCTTTAAATCCACATATAAACTTTACCTTTAGCTCACAACAAGTAAGAAACTACTTACCTTGTGTTGCATGATGAAGACTTATCAAAATCTCCCAAGAACTGAGCTCCAAAAATCCCAAATAAAAATGAAGAAATGACCAAGTTTGATCCCTTATGTTCTGCCCAGTTTCCGCTTCTGCGAATTCCGTGACCGCATTTGCGGTCCCGCTTCTGCGGATCTCCTATCGCTTCTGCGATCCAGGGCTTCCAGCCCATTTCCGCATATGCGGTCTCCCATGCGCAGATGCGCATCCGCATCTGTGGATATGCTTCTGCACCTGCGCCCCAAGGCTTTCTCTCATTCTCGCACCTGCGACGCACCTCCGCATCTGCGACCTCGTAGGTGCGGACAACCCTTCGCACCTGCGATCACTGCCCAGCTTTGCCTAAACCCTACCTGCGACTATTTCCTTCCTTCTGCGGTTATTGCCCAGCTTCGCCCAAACCGCACCTGCGACTATTTTCTTGCTTCTGCGGTTACGCACCTGCGGTCAAATTTGCGCAGGTGCGATTACACCAGAACTGGAGCATATCAGCCATCCTTGAATCTTCAATTTGATCCGTTAACCATCCAAAACCACCCCGAGGCCCCCCGTGACCTCAACCAAACCTACCAACAAGTCCTAAAATACCATACACACTTAGTCTAGCTTAAAATCACATCACACAATGCTAAAATCATGAATCACATCCCAATACAGGCTTAATGAACTTTAGAACTTCAAACTTCTACATTTGATGCCGAAACCTATCAAATCACGTCCAATTGACCTCAAATTTTGCACACAAGTCACATTCGACATTACGGACCTACTCCAACTTCTGGAATCAGAATCTGACCCCGATATCAAAAGTCTACTCCCGGTCAACCTTCTCAAAAACCCTTCAAATTTCTAACTTTTGCCAAATGACCCCGAAATGACCTGCGGACCTCCAAATCCACATCCAGAAGAGCTCCCAATACCAGAATTACCATACAGAGCTATTCCCAGACTCGGACACCCAAAGAGACATCAATAACATTGAAATACACTTCAACCCAAGTTTATAAAATTCTTCCAAAATGCCAACTTTCCATAATATGCGCCAAAACGCTCCCGGGTCATCCAAAATCCGATCCAAACATACGCCCAAGTCCAAAATTATCATATGAACCTGTTGGAACCTTCCAATTCCTATTCTGAAGTCGTTTACTCAAAAATTAAACCTTAGTCAATTCTTCCCACTTAAAACTTCACAAATGAGAGTTTTCGTTCCAAATCAACTCCGAACTTTCCGAAATTCAATTCCGACCATGCGCGCAAATCATAATACTTGAAGGGAAACTACTCAAGGCCTCAAATTGCCGAACGATTCGCTAGAGCTCAAAACGACCGGTCGGGTCGTTACAGAACCTGCAAATACAGGTTCCGCTTGAGTGATTTGCAAATCGAAAGATGGCCCATCGAATTTGAGTGCTTTGGTGGGTATACCTCGGGTAACCCTCTTCGGAGTTGTTGAATCGGCCATTGAAGAGGAAATTTCAAGTTTTCTGGCGAAAACATAACAATGGTAAATATTGAAAAAAATTAGTAAAGAGAAAAAGACGAAGCTTTAACCGGCCAAAAGCCAAAAACTTTAACATTTCCCACAACTCTTTGGAGCAAAAATTTTGAAAATTGTGGGAGACAATGGTGTTGTGAGAGAAACGTGGTTCAACAATGGGGAAGACAATGTCGTTGTGAGAGAGAGATCGTTGCGAGTTAAATAAGATATTGTGCAATGATTTTGAAAGAGAATAAATGAAAGAACGAGAAAGAAACATATTAGACATCGTAATTAATGGCTTAACGGTAGTATATACCATAAATACATATTTTGCTATAAAAACTAAAAGGTAGCTATAGAAAATAATATTTTAAAAAGGGTTTTATTTATAATAAATAGGGTGTAAAGCTTTGCTAAATGAGGTAAAGTTTCCTAATTGTTACTCCCTACGGTCTACTTTATTTGATTTTTTTGTCTCTTTTTTGTGATCCATAATATTTGATTTTTTCAGATATAAAAAAGGAATTAACTTCTTCTTTCTAAAGTTTTCCTTTGAGGTAAGAACCTAGGAGTGTTTGTTATATTTTCAATGAACAAATTAAGGTTAATATGGTCAATTTTATTATTAATTAATGCTAAAAGGTAAATTTCTTAATATATGTGAAAACAACCAAAAAATCAATTAAAGTGGACCAGAGGGAGTAACTTTTTACAGTGTGAACATCAAGGTCATGTGCTTGGATATCGATCGTTTAATTGGAACTTACCTAAATTTAATCCATGTAATGGATGTGCTTTTAAAACAAAATTATGAATTATTGTTTGCATTTAGTTTACTTGGTTTGGTTAGTGTTATTTTAGGATACACCTATACACAAGAAAGGGGTCGAATTATGTCTTATCAATTTTTTTTTATTTTCAAATAACCTAGTTCCTTGAACTATCTAGACATAAATACAATTATAGAATTGCAAAACATTAATCAACACAGAGATTTTTACGGGGAAAACCTCTTCGCTCAAGGGAGTAAAAATCACGACCTACACTGTAAGAGTTTCCTGAAATCTCCACTAAACTTCAAATAGCAACTTTTAAGCTATAACTCTATAATCAGAAAAACTAACTCTACTACCCTAACCCCTACAATCAATCCAATTGTAGAAACCCCTTCCTAAACTAAACTCTAGTCTAGGAAGCTTACAAAAATTAAAGTTTCAGCAATAACCTACTATTACACTTCTTACAAAGCAAATAGGTTACAATTTCGAACACTTGACTCAACCTAACAACTAAAGAACTTGAGCAGCTTCATCTTCAAGAACTGGTTCTTTAGATGATTAGCTTGAATCTTCAGAAGTATCTTTTTGTTGTGATTGCTATTGTCAGAAGTATTCTATGAGTGTTCTTGAAGTGCGGCAAAAAATCTTCTTTTATAGTTGCAAAGTTTGCTGAAAATCTTCTTTAATTAATGTTCCAAAACATAAAATATTTCGGTTAAGGAAAACTTCTCCTATTTAGATTTGGTTTCCTTATTTTTTTCTAACTCTTCAACCTTCTTTTTCCATGAAAGTCTTTCTAATAAATATAAAATCATTTTTTGTCCACGAACTCATCTAATTTGCATATTTCTTTTAGGGCATAGATAGGATCTTCTGAAGATTCCAACTTTCATTGGTATAATGACTTTCCGTGTCTGATCAACATTCTTCCACTGGTCTGTTATGAACCTGGTTCATTTAGCATTCATATTTTATATTTCCATACCTGTCTAGTAGCACACCAATCCGGAACATGAAACCTGGTTCTCTGTTATGGTTTGTTGATCATCAAAATATCATTTCATGCTCAGTTCAACAAGTTCCCTTTTTTTTATGATGACAAACTCATGTGCAAATTAGTCAACAACTTACTTAGTTTTCGTCAGTCTTCAGCATAAGAACAACTCCATTCATACCACTCTTTTTCATGTTGTTCATGTTTGCACAAGTGTAGGGACTTGCCTTCCATTAATCGCAACCCTGTAGATGGCTAGACATAATTCATTATAAGACCTGCAAACAAACAACTGACGAACATCCTCCTTTATTAGTCAATGTGGCAGTGTAGAATCAGGTTTACAGATCAACGAGTATGCACATACTTAGCTTCCCCCTTTTGGCATCATCGAAAAATAAAAAGTCAATGAAGTTAATGAGAGTGCAATAATGTAAAACTCATGGTCACTGGGGCTACACTAACATGTACATATTTTCAAGAACACAGATGGGTGATCCAATAAAATTTGCACAGACAAAGAATATAATATTCAGCCGAAAACAAGAAAATTATATCCATTTGTTATTGTCATTGTACCACATTAATCCCAAAGGGGCCCAAACCAAAAGACGCTCGAACATACATGTCAAACTGCCAACAACATGAAAACAAAAAGGAAAAAAACCCCAAAAATTGGTCATAGAGGGGAGAAGGAAAGGGACTCACTAAGGACAAACTAGGAAATCTAAGAAGATTGAGGACCAGGTTATTCGATGGAAGAGGATTCTCCGTGAATAAGCCGTAGAAGATTATCAACCCTAGCAGCAGAGGCCTCCTTCTCTTTCTTCGTCTCCTTCTCCAGCCTCCTATATTCTTCCTTCGACGAGGTAATTTCTTCTTTTATTTTCTCATTTCCCTCAATGGCAGCAGCCAACTCCTCCAGAAGGTTGGTGACTATGTTTTTTTGTAATGATCCGACCGGTCGTTTTGAGCCCTAGAGTGTCGTTCAAAGGTTTGAGGCCACGAATAGCTTCACTTCAATTATTAAGACTTGTACGTGTGGTCGGAATTGAATTTCGGGAAGTCCGAAGTTGATTTAGAAAGAAAATTCTCATTTCGGAAGCTTTAAGTTGGAAGAATTTTCTAAGGTGTGATTTCGAGTAAACGACCTCGGAATTAGGATTTGAAGGTTCCAACAGGTTTGTATGATGAATTTAGACTTGGGCGTATGTCCGAATCGGGTTTTTGGATGACCCGGGAGTATTTCGACGCTTATTACGGAAGGTTGGCATTTGGAAGAATTTCATAAATTTGGGTTGAAGTGCATTTCAATGTTATTGATGTTCGCTTAGAATTCTGAGTCTGGGAATAGCTCTGTATGATAATTCTGGCCTTAGGAGCGCGTCCAGAAGTGGATTTGGAGGTCTGTAGGTCATTTTATGGTCATTTGGCAAAAGTTGGAAATTTGGATAATTTTTTGAAGTTTGACCAGAAGTGGACATTTTTATATCAAGGTCGGATTCCTATTCTGGAAGTTAGAGTAGGTTCGTAATGTCAATTATGACTTGTATGAAAATTTTGAAGTCAATCAGACGTGATTTGATAGGTTTCAGCATCGATTGTAGAAGTTTTAAGTTTCAAGTTAATTCAGTTTGAATTGGAGGGTGATTCGTGTTTTTAGAATTGTTTGATGTGATTTAAAGGCATGATTAAGTTCGTATCATATTTTAGGACTTGTTGGTATGTTTGGTTGGGGTTCCGAGGGGCCTCGGGTGAGTTTCGGATGCTTAACAGATTGATTTTTTAACTAAGGGAATGATGGGATTTTTTGGTTGCAAGTGGAATCGCACTTGCGGAAAAAGGGTCGCAAGTACGACGCCGCAAAAGCGGCAAGGCAAGCGCAGAAGTGGAGGTTGGCCAAAAGGCCTGGGGCCACAGAAGCGAGAACAAACGTGCAGGTGTGCGAGCGCAGATACGCTTCATGGGGCACAGATGCGGGGTCTGTTGGGCCGAGCTTGAACCGCACCTGCAATGAAATTTCCTCTGGTGCGGGGCCGCAGGAGCGGCTATTGGAACGCAGAAGCGGAAATCGTGGCTGGGCAGTGAGGGCTCTTAATAAAATGGGGCTTGGCTATTTTCATTCCATCTCCTCCATGAGAGCCGACCCTGGGTGCGATTTTGGAGTGCCATTCTGTCATCCTTCATGAGGTAAGTAATTCCCACATATTGAGAGTTAAATACATGGTTTATGTATGGATTTAAGCATGAAAATTTGTAGAAATTTGGGATTTTGATAGAGAAACCTAGAAATGGGTATTTTTGGATTTTGACCACGAATTTGGGCATGGAATTGAGAGTAAATTATATATTTGAGTTTGTGTTGCCACGGATAATGTTTATCTTCGAAAAATTTTGGAACCCGGGCACGTGGGCCCGAGGGTGATTTATTGACTTTTCGAGCGGAGTTGGAAAGTGTTGTAATCTGAATTATAATGAGTATTAGAGTATATATTTATGAATTTGTACCTTTATTTACTAGTTCTGGAATGATGGACATTGGTTTAAGTTGTTGGAAAGGCTTTGGCGCCGGTTATGGAATTTCGGAGTGAGGTAAGTCTCCTTTCTAACATTGTCAGAGGGAATTAACACTATAGGTGAATCAAATTATTATGTACTTCTATTTGTGGGGGCTACATATGCACGAGGTGACGAGAGTCCGTGTGTACCTACTATTATGCTTATGTCCGGGTAGTCTAGGACCCAAATCATGTTATACTTGCGATGTTTACACCCTACTTGTTAATTTAACTGCTTAAAACATATTGAAACTTGATAAAAGAATTGTAAAAGGTTAAACTTCATTTTTTTCTGGTCGTTAAGGAGAATTGGTATTTGCTTGAATAATTACCCCTTAATAAATCTTGAATTTGGTTATTAAATGTATTTTCTCTTTTGTGAAGCGGGTCGAACTCCTCGGTAGCAAATAGATGCATCTATGGTTCGTGCCGTTCGACCCTCGGCAGTGCACAATTTAAATATTATATTGGATCGGGCCGTACGACCTCGACATGATTTGCGCATAATAAATCTTTGGAACTAATAATAATTGATATTGCTTCATTGGCTGAGATATAAATTGCTAAATGACGAAAAATGAATTTGGAAACTTCCTATTATTAAAGGAATTGTTTACTTACCTCTTGTTTATTTGATTTTCAGTTGTTTTATACAATCCATGCTTAATTATAACATTAGTATCTTATGTTTAGCCCATAGTAAGTGTCGAAGTCGACCTCTCGTCACTACTTCTTCGAGGTTAGACTGGATACTTACTCGGTACGCGTTGATTTACGTACTTGTACTACACTTACTGCACATTTTTGTGCAGGTACATATATGTCTAGTGGTGTCACGGCATAAAATCCACTAATCGTGATGGCACCTAACCCAACCCGCTAGGTAAGCCAACTAATAACTACCCAATTTCAATTAACTTTTTAATAAGACAATTAACAAAGGAATTATCTGAATCTTATACATTCCTCAAGGACTAATAGTACAAATCATGAGCTTCTAAGAATAGAATTTACAAAGCTAATATGAAGTAAATACATCTTCTGTTTGAAAAGTACATAAACAGAGTTTTTATAAATCTAAGGCTACATTGAACAAGACGCAGCTACAATAGGAACGCAGGTGTATCTTCAAATCTGGCAACCATCGAGCATAGCAACAATAACAGCCAACATCTGCACGCAATGTGCATAAGGGTAGTATCAGTATAACCGACCCCATGTACTGAGTAAGTAACAAACCTAACCTTAGGTTGAAAGTAGTGACGAGCTGGAACATAGGTCGGGTCCAACACCAATAACCAATAGCAATTCAGAACAACATAGAGCATATAAATAAGAAAGTAACTCAGCGATAAAAATGCTCAGCTTTTTCACAGTTTTCCGAAAATAGTTCCACTTTTCAAGAATATCAGTGAAAACTTAAATACTTTACCGAAATCATCGTAAAATATAAGATAATTTGAAAACCGTAAATTTTTCCAAAAATCCTTTCCACAATAAATTAGATGTTTCGTTTTCTTTCCAGATAGCAAGTGTAAAATACCTCTATATGCCCACATATCAATGTGTGTAAAAATTAATGAATGACGTGATACGGTACAACATGAGAAAAAATACATCTTTATGCCTGTATGTCATGTGTGCATGCCAATGCCATGTATCTCAGAGAAGAATATTGTACTCACACTCTCAGAGTACTCAATCTCACTGTCTCACACTTTCCATTCATCATGCTCAACCACTCGGTACTGTATATGGCCCATACGGCCCAGGGAAATCCCTCCCAGAACATATACAACACTGACTATAAGTCACCCAATACCGAGGAAAAAGGGAAATCCAACCCTGTGGAGAAATCCATCTCCAGGTATCAAGTACTTCGGACAAATCCATGTCCAGGGAAATCCATCCCTCAATAATATCATCCATGCTCACTAGGGGTGTGTAGAGACTTCGGAGGGGCTCCTACAGCTTCCGGAGGGGCTCCTCATCACTCTCTCCAGTCTCACTCACGGGCTCACAATGTCATGAAACTAGTCCGATAACAATGATATGATGTATTAATACACAACAACTGAGATTGAGATATGATATGAATGCATGAATATGATTGGGTACGAAATATCAATGAAATCAGTGAGATGAAAGTAAGAAGCGGCCACTACGTGTCCTAACAATATCAGTGTAAGGCCTAAACAGGATAGCTAGCATGATTCACACTTCAGTTACTTAATCACGTGGTGAAAACACAGATATCAACAAAATAGGGCCACTAAACAGTGCCATGCAAACAAAGGAGTCACAATTCACCGGGTGCACACCCACACGCCCGTAACCTAGCATGTGTGTCAACACATCATCAATCACATAGCACGTAACTCGGGGTTTCATACCCTCAGCACTAAGTTTAGAAGAGTTACTTACCTCGAACAAGCCAATTCCAATACCGAGCAACCCAAGCGATGCTCCAAAAATGCTATCCCGCATGTTCCGACCTCAGAAGGATCAAAACTAACCAAAAACAACTCAAATACATCAAACAATGCTAAAGGAACCAATCCAAATCGAAAAGGTCGAATCTTTAATTAAAGGCCCAAAATCGGCCAAAACGCCCAACCTGGGCCCGCACCTCGGAACCCGACAAAACTCATAAAATCCGACAATCCATTCAATTACGAGTCCAACCATACTAGTTTCACTAAAATCCGACTCCGAATCGATGTTCAAAACTCAAAATTCACTTTATGAAATTTTAGACAAAACCCCCAAATTTCACTTTGAAATTATCAATCAAATGCTAAACAACGAAGAAGAATTCATGAAATATAATCAAAATAAAGTATAGAAAATTTACCTCAATCCATATGGTAAAAATATTCTCCAAAAGGTATCCAAATCCGAGCTCCCAAACTCAAAATATGACCAAATGAACAAACCTTCGATATTAAGTAATTTTACCCAGATGTTCTGCCTCGTTTTGCATGCCAAATGATCCCAAAACTTGCTTTTGATACTTCCAATGGATTCCTTGTGAAATTTCAGTCAAGATAAGCTTTTGAATCACTCCATTTGATCTTATAATGAAGGAGATATATTGGTTTCAATATTTGAAAATAGTGTAGAATTTTAAATACGAAGTGAGTGGCAATGTCATAATTAATTTGACAAATCTGGTAACCCAATTCTTAGTAAAACGACCATAAAATCCTCATACGATATCCAAATTCGACAATTATTTTTGCTAAGGATCTGTAATAATGATACGGATCTAATGCTTCAACCAAACAAAAAATCGGAGCTCATTTGTGCAATGTGATACTATTTATGTTTGATGAAACGACGTCGAAACATAAGTAAAACGAGCGCAACACAACCCAATTCTATCCAAAACTCACCCGAGCCCCTCAGGACCTCGTACGAACATACCAACAAGTCTCATAACATAACACGGACTTAATCGGGGCCTCAAAACACACATAACAACATCGAAACGGCGAATCACACCTCAATTCGAAATCATTGAACTTTGAAACTTCAACTTCCACAACCGATGCCGAAACCTATCAAATCACGTCCGATTAATCTCGAATTTTGCAAAAACGTCACATTTGACATTACGGACCTGGTCCAACTTCAGGAATAAAAATCCGACCCCGATATCAAAAGTCCACTCCCGGTCAAACTTTCCAAAATTCCAACTTTCGTAATTTCAAGCCAAATTCTACTACGGACCTCCAAACCACAATCCTCAGTCCAAAATCACCCATCGGGGCTAACGGAACCATCAGAAAATCCAATCCGAGGTCAAATACTAAAAAGTCAAAACTTGGTCAAACCTTTCAAATTTAAAGCTTCTAACTGAGAATCATTCCTCCAAATCAATTTTGAATAACCTGAAAGTCAAAACCGACGATTCACATAAGTCATAATACATCCTACAGAGATACTCATGCTCTCAAACAACCGAATGAAGTGCAAATGCTCAAAATGACTGGTCGAGTCGTTACATCCTCCCACACTTAAACATACGTCCGTCCTCGAACGTGCCAAGAGTTGTTCCAAAAGCCATCAAATCGCCGTGTAACCTTACCATGCACATACCCGGGGGTGATCCCACGTCACCCTGTCCCATATNAATTCCAATACCGAGCAACCCAAGCGATGCTCCAAAAATGCTATCCCGCATGTTCCGACCTCAGAAGGATCAAAACTAACCAAAAACAACTCAAATACATCAAACAATGCTAAAGGAACCAATCCAAATCGAAAAGGTCGAATCTTTAATTAAAGGCCCAAAATCGGCCAAAACGCCCAACCTGGGCCCGCACCTCGGAACCCGACAAAACTCATAAAATCCGACAATCCATTCAATTACGAGTCCAACCATACTAGTTTCACTAAAATCCGACTCCGAATCGATGTTCAAAACTCAAAATTCACTTTATGAAATTTTAGACAAAACCCCCAAATTTCACTTTGAAATTATCAATCAAATGCTAAACAACGAAGAAGAATTCATGAAATATAATCAAAATAAAGTATAGAAAATTTACCTCAATCCATATGGTAAAAATATTCTCCAAAAGGTATCCAAATCCGAGCTCCCAAACTCAAAATATGACCAAATGAACAAACCTTCGATATTAAGTAATTTTACCCAGATGTTCTGCCTCGTTTTGCATGCCAAATGATCCCAAAACTTGCTTTTGATACTTCCAATGGATTCCTTGTGAAATTTCAGTCAAGATAAGCTTTTGAATCACTCCATTTGATCTTATAATGAAGGAGATATNATTCGCCAGATCAATAAGTTGTGGAACTCCCTCTCCTTCAATAGGAACTATAGCAAATTTCTAAGTCGATCAACATCAATATCCTTCTAAATATACCGCAATCAGATCTGATAGCACCCATTCTAGTACGGTGACCTCATCCCATCTAACATAATCACTCTAGTGACACGACACATCAATACAGCTTAAAGCCACAACCCGTTCACCAAATAGCAACATTCCAAATGTACTCAATCCTGAAAATGCCTCAAATGAGAGGACAGTCTCGCCATCTTAACAAGTACCATCACAACACCATGCTAAGAGCCTAGCATACACCGTAGAACCAAAACACATGAATCCAATACAAAGGATCATATGTCAATATTACTTCGCTGCAATGCGTGACCCCATCCAAAACGGTGGTCCATATTATCTACCTCGAGCCACCTTGCTCAAAATCAATAACCACGCGAAATTTGACATCAATTACCCAAAGTGCATTACCATAACCACAGAGAGAAAATAACACAATACCACAATCCGGAAAGAACATAGCCAACGCGCAATCAATCATGCAATACCTAAACACTCATATGCTCAAATTCCGCTATAAAGCTCAAATAGAACCGCACCATATGTGCGTATAACCAACGAATCACAACTCCTCGTGGCATAGAAGAGTAATTCACAAATCATTTCAGAACACGAATAAGCTCAACAACAACCGAATGACACATCCCTCAATAATGGCTGTATGGAGCCAACCAATCCGACTCGGTGCAGAACACACATCCATATTGGGCCTACCAATGAACCCCAAATCAACTCTCGTCACCCACAATAGATAAATAACCCTCCAAAAGTCCACAATAACAGAATCACAACACATACTATCTTCTGACTAACCTTGGCTACGTTTTCACAGTCCATAACCACGAAACAATCTACTCATGAAAACTCCTAGTCTCCAAATCCATAGAACTCACGAATCACCATATATGATCTCAACTCCACCGCCTGAATGTATAACACTTCTCCAATACACGATCATTCCATGAGGAATACTTCTATAATTCTTCTGTGCCACAAAGCTAAATTTGAACATCCGCAGTCGATCAAACAAAAGAGTGCCGCAATACTAATGAAGTATCCATTAATCAAACCGCATTGCCCATTCTGAAATACATACCCTTATCAAGCCATACCATATAGTAATATCCTTTACCTAGTCGTCCAAAACTATCCATGCTGCCTAAGGACTCATGACCTTCCCTTCAAAATTGAACTGTGACCTTACCCATGCAATTCTCAATCCTACACAACACACCGCACATACCATGCCATCATACGAAAAATACAAGAGCTTCGTAATCCACTCCGAGTCACAAGCAACTGCATACTTAATTAGCCAAGAACATTCCATTTGATCCTATCCAGAAGAAAATCACTATACATCACATACTCCTCACGCCAGTAGGAAATATACATCTCTAACCGTGGTAGAAACCATCAAGAACTCTCCGAATCCCATTTGCACAAAACCAAACCATCAGGACTGAAACCCTCTAACTCAACCAGGCTACACAGGCCGTCAAAACCCAAGAGCATCGCCCCAAAGCACCTGTAGAAACTCACTACATCATAAGCACAAAAAGAGCCAATCGTATCAGTTACAATAATGATCCAACCCGTTACTAAACTGTCCTAATTCTCCGAGTTCCTTCTGAATTACCTTCAAATTGATACTCCTCTTTTTCATAATACTTCAATCCTCAACCCAAGACTCACCACACGAGACCCTAACATAAAACCACACCGCCCTAAGGCTCAAAAGCCGCTGAATGCTCTCTTAAGCACCACAAAAGTACCATAATCGAGATACCCACTCTGAAGAGACCTTCTGTGAATTTCAAGCTGTTCATCTTACCTTCCTGATACTGAAATGTAGAATCCACAATGATGTAGAAATACTGCGAGCCTCGACACCATCCAGTGTAACCCTCTGATTTTAGCCATGCACAAATCCGCAAAATTCTCAACTGCCACATTTAAATCTTGCATCCATTAGAACCATTCTTGAGAGTCTTCCACTCTACTCAGGTCTCATTAAATTGATCAAACAAACCGACATGTGCCCCATTAGCACAACAACACCCAAGGAAGTAATCCACTCTTCTAAGCAACCGAGTGAATTCCTACCTCATGCACGCTACATCCTTTACAAATAACAACTCAATCATCCAATGTTTCTCATATACCCATAAAGTAAAACACAACCCTTATCAAATATTTCCTTTAGTCGAGTCACCCTCGATCTCAACCTCTATAAGCCATAACTAATTCACCAGCATACCTCAAACTGAAACCAATACAACATATAACCGCGCAATCAACCCGTCGATAGCAGACTCCCCCACTTGGGTCAAGGCCAAGGAATAAAGCATCTGATAAATTACAATAGCCACCCGCATACTGGCATAACACCGCAATAGGATTCAACTAAATCCTTCCTAAGCTCATGTAACACAAACCACATAATACCTCAAATTATTTGCAAATTTCGCATTCATCCTCGTAACAGTCAAGCCAACTTCCACAAGCGATCAAAACTCAAATTGCACTACATATAATTTACTAGTAAAAGAGAACTCTGAACAAAACAACATAGGGACCACACAACCTCAGGACATCCCACAGGAGATAACTCACCTGCTTAGCCTCAAACTGACATCTTTCTGTACCCTTCCACAGTCATAACTATTATGCAACCACTTAATCTTCCTGAGTCTGAACTCATATCACGACATGAAAATCTACTCCACTCCTCAACTAAACAACATGAAAAGGATCCTTCAATGCACCTATAACTCGAGACTATACGTCAAATCAAGATGGAAATCAAGCACCAAATAGTTCTTTCTACACCTCAAGCAAACCCTTCTCGTCACATTCAAATCATATGAACACATCTTGCAGTCACATCGTACTCATCACGTAGCCATCCAACCACAGATTCCACTAATAGGGACACTACCGGACATATAAATCCAAAAGCACGTGCTCACGTAGTCAACACCCCAGTGCTCCAGCTACAGTCAAAACCCAGCCTCAAGTCCCCCAGACTGGTCCATCATCAACCCACAGAAATCATATCTCGCCATTATCTAGGAAAGCACCAGCCGTCGATGCACAGTCGATACCGAGCACTCACGTGCACATCCGAATGCGTGGAAAGAATTCGAAGGATTACGCCTCAAGCTGAATCAATGTCGCACAATAATGAAAGAAAGATGGGAAGTATATCCTAAATGTCCAGTAGCCTCTTGAAGATAGGTATGGACGTCATCATACCAATCCGCAAGACTCTACTAGACACTTGCTCATGACTTGTAGAACATATGAACCTAGAGCTCTGATACCAATCTGTCACGACCCAAAATCCACTAGTCATGATGGCACCTAACCCAACCCGCCAGGTAAGCCAACTAATAACTATCCAATTTCAATTAACTTTTTAATAAGACAATTAAACAAAAGAATTATCTGAATCTTATACATTCCCCAAGGACTGGTAGTACAAATCATTAGCTTCTAAGAATAGAATTTACAAAGTTGATATGAAATAAATACATCTTCTGTTTGAAAAGTACATAAACAGAGTTTTTATAAATCTAAGGCTACCATGAACAAGAGGCAGCTACAATAGGAATGCAAGTACATCTTCAAATCCGGCAACCATCGAGCACAACAACAATATCAGCCAATATCTGCACGCAATGTGCAGAAGTGTAGTATCAGTACAACCGACCCCGTATACTGAGTATGTAACAAACCTAACCTTAGGTTGAAAGCAGTAACAAGCTGGAACATAGGTCGGGTCTAACACCAATAACCAATAGCGGTTCATAACAACATAGAGCATATAAATAAGAAAGTAACTCAACGATAAAAATGCTCAGCTTTTTCATAGTTTTCCGAAAATAGTTTCACTTTTCAAGAATATCAGTGAAAACTTAAATCCTTTACCGAAAGCATCATAAAATATAAGATAATTTGAAAATCGTAAATTTTTCCAAAAATCCTTTCCACAATAAATTAGATGTTTCGTTTTCTTTCCAGATAGCAAGTGTGAAATACCTCTCTATGCCCACATATCAATGTGTGTAAAAATTCATGAATTACGTAATACCGTACAACATGAGGAAAAATGCATCTCTATGCATGTATGTCATGTGTGCATGCCAATACCATGTATCTCAGAGATGAATCATGTACTCACGCTCTCAGAGTACTCAATCTCACTGTTTCACACTTTTTACTCATCATGGTCAACCACTCGGTACTGTATATGGCCCATACGGCCCAGGAAAATCCATCCCAGAACATATACAACACTGACTATAAGTCACTCAGTACAGAGGAAAAAGGGCAATCCAACCTTGTGGAGAAATCTATCTCCAGGTATCAAGTACTTCGGACAAATCCATGTCCAGGAAAATCATCCGCACTCACTGGGGGTGTGTACAGACTCCGGAGGGGCTCCTACAGCCCAAGCGCTATCATAAACTTAAATATAACCACTGCGGCCTGCAACCCAATCCCATAATTGTCACTCATAAACAGGATCTAATCCTCTCTCAGTCATCACTCTCTCAAGTCTCATGCAAGGGCTCACAATGTCATGAAACTAGTCCGACAACAATGATATAATGTATCAATACACAACAACTTAGACTGAGATATGATATGAATGCATGAATATGACTGAGTACGAAATATCAATGAAATCAGTTAGAGGACAGTATGAAGTGACCACTATGTGTCCTAAAAATATCAGCATAAGGCCTAAACAGGATAGCTAGCATGATTCATAGTTCAATTACTTAATCACGTGGTGAAAACACAAATATCAACAAAATAGGGCCACAAAACAGTGCCATGAAAATAAAGGAGTCACAATTCACCGGGTGGACTCCCACACGCCCGTAATCTAGCATGTATGTCACCTCATCATCAATCGTATAGCACGTAACTCAGGGTTTCATACCCTCAGCACTAAGTTTAGAAGAGTTACTTGCCTCGAACAAGCCAATTCCAATACCGAGCAAGCCAAGCGATGCTCCAAAAGTGCCATGCCACGCGTTCCGACCTCTGAATGGATCGAAACTAACCAAAAACAACTCAAATACATCAAACAATGCTAAATGAACCAATCCCAATCGAAAAAGCTCGAATCTTTAATCAAAAGCCCAAAATCTACCAAAATGCCCAACCCGGGCCCGCACCTCGGAACTCGACAAAACTCCTAAAATCCAATAACTCATTTAATTGCGAGTCCAACCATACTAGTTGCACTCAAATCCGACTCCGAATTGATGTCCAAAACTCAAAATTTACTTTATGAAATTTTAGACAAAAGCCCCCAAATTTCACTTTGAAATCATCAATCAAATGCTAAAAACGAAGAAGGATTCATGAAATA
>AWOL01S0087174.1:7386-25741 GCA_000715115.1 Nicotiana otophora
GCTCCAGTGGAGGCTTGGCGAAACCGCAGAAGCAGTTGAATTCTCTCACCTGCGAGACCGCAGAAGCGGCTAAGTGAGTCCCAGGTGCGGAACCCCTGGACATTATACATTTCGAAGTGTTTTTGAGTTTTGCCATTTTTGGACCTTCAAGCACGGTATTTGGGGCGCTTTTCAGAGCGAATTCAAGAGAAACTTCAGGTAAGTCACTTGTGATTATTTCTACTCCATAATATTGAATTATCATCGAATAATCCAACTAGATTACATGTGTTTGAGGTGTAAATCGGGGATTTGAACTTAAGGATTTGGAAATAAGATTTGATGATTTGGAGGTCGAGTTGATGTCAGATTTTGGTAAAATTGATATGGTTAGACTCGTGGTAGAATGAGCTTTCGGATTTTGTAAATTTTGTCGGGTTCCGAGATGTGGACCCCACAGGCAATATTTCAGCTAAATTTCTTATTTTGTTGGAAAATTAGTATTTTCTTATGGAATTAATTCCAATAAATTTTATTGACTGAATCGAATTAATTGTGGCTAGATTCGAGGAGTGTGTAGGCCAATTCACGAGGCAAAGGCATAGCGGAGTAAAGAATTACACGATTTGAGGTAGGTAACACTTCTAAACTTGATTGTGAGGGTATGAATCCCCGAAATTGGGTATGATATAAATTGTTTGGAGGTGACACGCACGATAGGTGATGAGCATGTAGATGTGCACCACGGAAATTGTGTCTTGAATAAATCTTGTGCAGATGTAAAATTAGTGAATCATGGTATTATCTGAACATGTTCCACGCGTTAGAGAAATTGAGCTGAGACTCTTATTAAATATCATGTTTGGGCTACGTGCCAATATTTTTATGACCCATGGGGTCATGTTGCTATTGAATTAATTGTTTCAAAATTATACATCTCACACTCAGTCATATTCGTCCATTATGAGGATATTTATGGGATCGAGCTGCTCGTCGCAGCAGGCCATATTGGCTTTATATATGTTTTCATTAAATGGATTGAGGTTGCCCGTCTGCAGCACCCCATATTGGCTTTATACATTATTATTATTTGGATCGGGGCTGCCTGCCTGCAGCAGGCCTTACAGGCTTTACTATTTTATGGATCGGGGGTGCCCGCCTGCAGCAGGCCTTATAGGCTTTATTATTATACGGATCGGGACTGCCCGCCTGCAGTAAGCCATAAAGGCTTTATATCGCGCTTGGGCTGAAGGAGCCCCTGCGGAGTCTATACACACCCCCAGTGAGCATAGATGATTATATATATTCGGGATGGATTTCCTAGGGCATGGACTTGCCTTACGTATTTATATTATAATAAATTTACCTGAACATGGATCTTGTCTGTATCATTTACATTTGGGAATAAATTACCTAGGGCTGGATTGGCCTTATATGGTACTGAATGACTGACTGTCAGTCGATGTGTATTTATATACGGGTTGGAACACCCCTGGGCTAGATTGGCCATAAATAGTACCGCGTGACCGAATAATTTGTGACCCATATTTACAGGAGGTCTTTCTACTGAGATGTCATATTCCTCATATCATGCAGTATTGATCTATTTCACTTGTACTGAGATTAACTGTTGAACTTGGAAGCATGCCTACATTTTTGTTACCATTCTTTATACTGGATTGTACCTGCGGAGCTCGTCACTACTTTTATCCTAGAGGTTAGTCTTGTTTCTTATTGAGTTAGTTGTACTCATACCACACTTTGCACCTCATGTGCAGATCCAGGTGCTCCCGGATACGGTGGCTGCTAGATTTCGAGGTTAATTCTGTTGGGGACTATCAAGGTAGCTGCTTGACGTCCGCAGACTTGATTCCCTTTCTATTTAATTATTGTACTGTTCTATATTTTCAGACAGTGATTTTATAAGTCAGACTTTGTATTCATATTAGATGCTCATATACTCAATGACACCGGATTTTGGGGTATGATTTTTATCTGTATTGTGAGAATTCTTTCATTGAATTTAAATATTTGCTTTCTAACCTAAAAGATATGGTGGTTTATTGAGATTGTCGGCTTGCCTAGTAGTGAGATAGGCGTCATCACGACAGGTGAGATTTTGGGTCGTGACACTTCTGAACTTGCATTTCCACCTAGTTTATCGGGTGTTCATCCAGTGTTTTATGTATCCATGCTATGGAAGTATATCGGAGATCCGTCTCATGTTTTGGATTTTAGTACAGTTCAGTTAGATGGTAATATGGCTTATGATGTGGAGTCGGTGGCCATTTTGGACCGGCAAGTTTGAAAGTTGAGGTCAAAGAACATAGCTTCAATGAAAGTAAAGTGGAGAGGCCAGAGAGTCGGAGAAGCTACTTGGGAGACTGAGTGATAGATGCGGAGCAGATATCCACACCTATTTGAGATTCCAAGCATAATTCTAAACTCGTTCGAGGATGAACGTTTGTTTAAGACGGGGAGAATGTAACGACCCGGCCGGTCGTTTGAATATTACAGCATCGTTTCCCCCATTTACTGCTTATTCTATGTTCAACTAAAATTATGTGACTTGTCGGGGAGGTTTCAGAATGAATTGAACACTTAGTTCCAAGATTTAAAGCTTAAGTTGAAATAATTGGCTGGATGGTGAATTATGTGTAAACGACCCCGGAATAGAATTTTAACCACGGTTACAATAGCTCTGTATGGTGATTTTGGACTTAGGAGTGTGCTCGGATATTTATTTCGAGGTTCGTATTTAAATTTGGCTTGAAATAACGAAAAATAGGAAATTAAGTTTGAAAGTTTGACCGGGGAGTTGACTTTTTGATAATGGGTTGAAATCTGATTCTGAAAATTTGAATAGCTCTGTTATGTCATTTATGACTTGCGTGCAAAATTTGAGTCCAATCAAAATTGATTTGATAGGTTACGGCATCGAATGAAGAAGTTGGAATTCGTTAGTTTTCGTTAAACTTGAATTGGGGTATGATTCGTGTTTTTAGCGTCGTTTGATGTGATTTGAGGACTAGACTAAGTTCGAATGATGTTTTGGCACTTACTGGTATTTTTAGTTAAGGTCCCGAGGGCCTCGGGTGGATTCCAGATGGTTAACGGATGAAAATTTGACTTAGGCAAAAATCTGGAAATTTCCTGTTCTGGTGTAATTGCACCTGCGATGAATGGTCACATGTGCGGTTGGCTATGCGCAGAAGCAGAATTGGAACTGGCCTAGGGCTGCATCGCAGGTGCGTGAGGACTTTCGCATCTGCGAGCCCGCAGGTGCGAGCCAGGCACCACAGATGTAGAGTGAAGGAAGGACAGCCAGCGTCACAAAAGCGGACAGCTTCTCCGCAGAAGCGAGTCCGCAGAAGAAGACTTCTTGTTCGCAGAAGTGATGAAGTCGCAGAAGCAAAGGAATTCTCACATCTGCGAGACCTTAGATGCGGTTAAATATTCAGCAGAAGCGAAAATCCTTGGATAGTACAAAAATATAGGGGTTCCAAGGTTTTGCCATTTTTTGGACATTTCAAGCACGGGTTGGGCGATTTTGAAGCGAGATTTCACGGGAATTCTTGAGGTAAGTCACTTGTGATCATTTGTAGTCAATAATATTGAATTATCATCAAATATTCCAACTAGATTACATGTTTTTGAGGTACAAATTGGGAATTTGGACCTACGGATTTGAAAATAAGATTTGAGGATTTGGAAGTCGAGTTGATGTCAGAATTTGGTAAAATTTATATGGTTGGACTCTTGAATGGGCGTTCATATTTTGTAACTTTTGTCAGGTTCCGAGACATGGGCCCCACTGTTGATTTTTGAGTTGAATTTCAGATTTTGTTGGAAAATTTAGTATTTTCATATGGAATCGATTCCTATAATTTGTGTTGATTGTATCGAATTAATTGTGACTAGATACGAGACGTTCATAGGAAAATGGGCGAGGAAAATGCCTATTGGAATAAAGAACTGCACGGTTTGAGGCAAGTAACACTTCTAAACTTGGTTCTGAGGGTATAAATCCCTGAATTATGTGTTATATGATTGGTATTAAGGTGACGCACACATTAGGTGACGGGCATGTGGGCGTCCACCATAGAAATTGTGACTTAATTGATTCTGTGGAGTTTTATAATCAAATAATCATGTCATTATCTACATATCCTCTACGTGTTATAGGAATTAAGCTGAGACTCGTATTAAAGATCATGTGTAGGTTACGTGCCGATATTTTTGGGACCCACATAGGTCGTGCTATTGTTGAATTAATTGTTTAAAATTGTAATTTGTACTAAGTCACACATATTATTTGCATATCATATCTCAATCTATGTTGCCATTCATTGATACATCATATCATTATGTAGGGCTTTTCATGACATTGTGAGCCCGAGAGACTGGAGAGGTTAATGACTGAGTGAGGCCGAGGGCCCGATTGTGAGTTATATTCATGGGATCGCGCTGCACGCCGCAACATGTTTTATTAATTTATGCCTGAACTAGGCTTATTATAGCGCATGGGTTGAAGGAGAGCCACCTGAGTCTGCACCCCACAGAGTGAGCGCAGTGGATCTAATATTTGGGATGGAGTTCCCTAGTTCTGGAGTTGCCATATATATTCACATTTGGGATGGATTTCCCAGGGCATGGAATTGCCTTATTTAATTATTTATATTTGGGATGGACTTCCCAGGGCATGGAGTTGCCTTATTTATTTACATTTGGGATGGAGTTCCCAGGGGCATGGACTTGCCTTATTTATTTATATCTGGGCTGGATTTGCCATATACAGTACTGAGTGACTGACTGTCAGTTGCTATTTATATTGAGGGATAGATCTTCCCTAGGCTGGACCCGCCCATACAGCAAAGAGTGATTGATTACTCTGAGAGTGTGAGTATGTGATGCTTCCATGGTAGCATACCATATACAACATGTACATTGGCATGTAGATATAGAGATGTAATATTCCTCATATCATACAGAGTTGATTTATCTTACTTGTATTGAATTTACCTGTTGAACTTGAAAACATGCCTACATTTATGTACTGTTATTTCTATATTGGTTTGTACCTGTTGAGCTCGTTACTATTTTCAGCCCAAAAGTTAGTCTTGTTACTTATTGAGTGCATGAGTTTAGTTGTACTCATACTACACTCTATACTTCGTGTGCAGATCTAGGTACTTCCGGATACGGCGGCTGTTAGATTTTGGAAATCTATCTGTTGGAGAATATCAAGGTAGCTGCTTGGCATCCGCAGACCTTGACTCTCTTCCCTTTTCTATTATTTGTATTGTTCTATATTTTCAGATAGTGTTTATATCAATCAGACTATGTTATCTTTTAGATGGTCATGTACTCAGTGACATCGGGTTTTGGGAGTGTAATTGTATCAGATATTGTGGGATTTTTTGTTAAATCTAATTATTATGTTTTAAAACTTAAAAGAATTTGTGATTTATTGAGATTGTCGGCTTGCCTAGTATTGAGATAGGCGACATCACGACAGGTGAGATTTTGAGTCGTGACAGTCTGCCATTAACAAAAGTGATGATTTGTAGATTAATATACTCGATCATTTTGTTACTAGTATTTCCATAGCAATGATTATAATTAGTATAATATACAGTATGTCAAAATTCCAGTAGTTTATAGGATCTTTTTTTAACGATTGGTTGCAGTCTTATTGTATATAATTAATCATGTTCTTGTGCATTTTTAACCACAAAAAGTAACAAACACATTTACTATAGTAATTTATTTTTGCATTGGGTATGTGTTAGTGTAATAATTACATTTTCTGTCACATTCATGCAGCCTTTCCAGTATATTACACTGGACGTTCAAATTTCCCTTCTGTCTTTTTGTCATGACCCAAAATTCCACCACAGGCGTCGTGATGGCACTTAGTCTCTAAAACTAAGTAAGCCGGTCATAATAATAATTCAAGCCATGTTTTTAAATAGAATTTAATACAAGTGTCAAAACCAACAGCAAAAATAATGATACAACCTCCCAAGACTGGTAATACTGAGTCACGAACTCTAACTGAATACATGAAATAATCTCAAGAAAATCGAATATAGAATATTGTTCGAATAATAATTGACAGTACGATAAAATGGAAAGACTCTAAGGGACTGTGACGACCAAGTAGCTCTACCTTGAATCCTTGCGATCAACACACTAACTTTGCTCGAGCCCAATATCTCCAGTACCTGGCTCTGCACAAAATGTGCAGAAGTATAGTATGTGTACACCACGGTCGATACTCAGTAAGTATCAAGACTAACATCGGTGGAGTAGTGACGAGGTACAGTCAAGACACTCACTAGTCTAATAACTCGTGCAATATAGCATATAAAATAATAAGAAACAAATAGCAGTGATAGCAATAATAATCAACCAGTGATATAAACGGCAAGGCAACAAGAACACCATAAATATTGCTCAAACGAATAGTGAACACAAGTACAACCCATTAACCAAGTCCTTCAAATATAAATCTCTCACTTATAAGTTTTTCAAATATAAACCTTTCGAATATAATTCTTTCAAATAAATATCTTTCGAATATAAGATCCACGGGATCAATTTATTTTCAATAAAGTAAGATTATAATTTTTAAATCAAGTAAGAAATCAACAAAGAAATGAATTTATTTTAGAAATCGTTTGGGTGAAGAAAATAATATTTCAATTAAAATGAAACACCCGATAGCTGATGATTTGGATGTAAAACTTATTAAATTAAATATAGCAGCAATTTCTTTTATTCAAAACAACTTAACCTCGAAAACTAGTAAAAACCCGAAACACAAATCCACAGAGTCGCCTTCTGATATTTTTCTTTGTACTGTTTGATTCTAGAACAACAACAACAACAACAATACAACAAATAGAAAAAATCAACATGGGTACTCCCGAGGTATCGTCTTGTAGTCCCAAAAGTAAATATGAATCAATAGGAGCACTCTTGAGGTACCGCCCCGTAGTCCCAAAAGTAAATATGCATCAACAGGGGCACTCCCGAGGTACCATCTCGTAGTCCCAAAAGTAAATATGCACTAACAGGGGCACTTTCAAAGTACCGTCTCGTAGTCCCAAAAGTAAATATGCATCAACAGGAGCACTCCCGAGGTACTGCCTCGTAGTCCTAAAAGTAAATATGAATCAATAAACTGCACTACCAGTGCTCAAGTATCACAACATATCACAAATTGTACTACAAGTGCTCAATTATTAAAGCATATCACAAATTGTACTACAAATGCTCAATTATTAAAACATACCACAAATTGCACTACAAATGCTCAATTATTTCAACTTGCCACAGAAATCAACAATACATTATTTTTCCACATTAAGGAGCCCATGGCTCGACCATAATGTGCACAAAAATCTTAACAAAATATCTGGGAATGAACAACTCAACAGAATAATAATTCACAATTTAACAATTTTCCTCAGTATCACAACATATCACAAATTGTACTACAAGTGCTCAATTATTAAAGCATATCACAAATTGTACTACAAATGCTCAATTATTAAAACATACCACAAATTGCACTACAAATGCTCAATTATTACAACTTGCCACAGAAATCAACAATACATTATTTTTCCATATTAAAGAGCCCATGGCCAGACCATAATGTGCACAAAAATCTTAACAAAATATCCGGGAGTGAACAACTCAACAGAATAATAATTCACAATTTAACACTTTGCCTCAGTATGATTTACGGGCTTTATAACTCTATAACAATTTCAACAATATGAAACTGAAAAGTAATTCATCAAGAAACAACGCCTTCTTTAAATCCAAATTTTTGGCAAATTGATTAATGCCTCCTTTTAAAATTATTTAATAAATTATTTGCAGACAAAAAATCAATAATAAAATTATTTCCACGAAATGGCAACTCTAAACAAGCACAAAATTCACATAAAACTCAAGTGCCATTCACACCAAATTATCATATAAAAACCAACTCGGCCAACAAGAAATGAGACATAACAAATAAGGATTTAATTCATGCCAACAATTTCCAATTTAATACATAAAATGCGTAAGACTTTAAACCAATAAAATTTTGCACATATAAGCCCGAGTACGTACTCGACACCTTGCGTACATGGCTTTCACATTACAGAATTTGCACATATGACTCAATGCCTAAGGGAAAATTCCCCCACACAAGGTTAGGCAAGATACTTACCTTTTTGAAATTAGGCCGATATTCCAAAATAGCCTTCTTACATGAAATGACCTCCGGACGGCGCAAATCTAGCCAAGTTAATTGCATAATTTCATTAAAATTCATCGAAAACAATTTCGGACAATATAACGTCGACTTAAAATTGCACATTAAAAAATCAACTGAACGTCTACGCGGGGCTCGCCTCACGGAACCCGATAGAATTTTCACGAAATTCGGACATCCATTCCGATACGAGTTCAACCACACTAAAATTATTAAATTCCGATAATAACTCAGCCCTCAAATCCTCAATCTTAACCTTAAGGGTTTTCACAAATTTTCCAACTTAAAACACCAATTAAATGTTAAAAACAATAATGGATTCGGGTATTTTAACCAAAATTGAGTTAGGAATTCTTACCCCCAATGTTTCCCTTGAAAATCTCCCAACAATCGCTTCCCCCCGAGCTCTAAAATCGTCAAGAATGAATAAAAATGGCTAACTCTCGAATATAAGCTTCTTTCCAGGCAAGTCGCATATGTGAAATGCGACTTGCTCATTATTTCCAGCCAAAACAAAAGGTAGTACCAGCCTTCGGTAAATCGGTCATAACTTTCTGTACAAATGTCCAAATGATTAATGGTTTATATTTCTGGAAACTAGACACCAAGGACTGCAACTTTTATGTTTTTCTTATCTCCCAATTCCTTATAGATATCGAGATATAAGCTTCCAAAGTCAGTTCTGTGCAGCAAAAATTTCTTCTTCGCGATTTCAAAACTTTTCCCAGATAGTGTGTACAGTATCAACCATGCCTTTTTGTACGCAACTTCAAATACCAAGCGGTTTGAATTTTTGAAAACAAGACACAAAGGGCTACAGGTTTCATTTTTGGATCATCTCCAAATTTCTTATAGATTGCGAGATATAAGCTTCCAAAATTCAGTTGTGTGCAACAAAACTTTCTCGCGATCCACACTGTTGTAGCCAAAAACCAGCAGTCAAAAATAGACTAGAAATGGTCCAAAACCACTCCAAAACCCACCCGAGCCACTCGGGACCCCGTCCGAATATACCAACAAATCCCATAACATAATACAGACATATTCGAGGCCTCAAATCACATCAAATAACACCGAAATAACGAATCGCACCTCGAATCGAACTTATGAGTTTTTGAGTTCAAGTTTTAGAAATTCATAATGAGCTCAAATCTCCGGTCAAACTTTAGAAATTCAAGCTTTATAAAATCAAACCTTTTATTTTTTTCAAAACCTAACAGAAAACGTGCCTACGCACCTCGGTATAACTTCAAATTTTGTACATAAGTCATAAGTATTGTTACAAAGCAGATCGAACTCTCGGAATCCAAATCGGGACCCGGTATCAACAAAAATCCAATTATGGCCAAATTTAGGAATTCTTTAAACCTTTAAATTTCTATTTTTCATCAAAAAGGAATAATTCAAGCTAGGGACTTCCAAATTTGATTTCGGGCATACGCCCTATCCCAAATCATAATATGGACCCACAGGAACTGTCAAAATACTGATCCGATCCCATTTGCTCAACATGGTGTAGAATTTACTATCTAATAACCGGTACTCAATTCTGATTAATGGTCAAGCTTCTAACTTTTTTCACTCAACAAGAGGATTCAAACAAGGTGATCCTCTATCTCCTGCCCTGTTTATACTTTTGGCAGAGGTACTATCTAGATCTTTGAATAAACTATTTGACGGCAAGAGTTTCAAACTATATGGAATACCTAAGTGGACTGACCCATTGAATCATTTAGGGTATGCTGACGACACTATTATTTTTGCTTCTGCTGATCATTACTCTTTACAAAAGATAGTGGAGGTCATGGCCAAGTATGAGCACATTTCTGGCCAATTGATTAACAAGGCAAAACTTCATACTACATGCATGCAAATACTGCTGGAGCTTTGTTTAATACAGTAGGAGCCCTCATTGGCTTTTCAAAAGGAGAATTCCCTTTCAAATATCTTGGATGTCCAATCTTCTACAAAAGAAGAAGAAAGGAGTTCTACAATGATCTTATTTAAAAAGGCCAAGACTCAACTGCATTTATGGAAGGGTAAAGTACTGTCGTATGGAGGCAAAGCTACCTTGATATCAAGTGTACTACAAAGTATGCCTACTCATTAACTATCAGTCCTTGATCCACCCAACAACATTCTGGAACATTTGCATACAACAGTTGCTAGGTTCTTCTGGATCAACAAAGATGAAGGAAGAAGTAGACATTGGAGTAAATGACAGAATGTGTGCATGCCAAAGGAGGAAGGTGGAGTGGGTTTTAAATCTCTTTTTGATGTTTCAAAAGCATTATTTGTCAAACTGTGGTGGAAGTTCAGGACCACTAAATCACTCTGGGCTAATTTCATGTGGAATAAGTACTGCAAAAAGGAAATTTCCACTACTGTTCAATTTAGGGGTGGCTCACATGTTTGGAGAAGAATGTTGGAGGTAAGGGAAGAAGTGGAACATGAAATCATTTGGGAGATGAACAGAGGTACTACCAATATATGGCATGAAAACTGGACGGGCCTAGGTGCATTATATCATGTTGTTGAACCAGACTTTGACATCAATGAAAACATGCAGGAAGTAGCAGAATTGAGAGAAGGAAATGATTGGAATCATCATCTATTGGAACAAACTTTTCTAACAGAGATTGCACAACATATATTAGATAGGAATTACATTTTGAAAATAATGGTGAGTATTAGGACACTCCTAAATAGATGCCTACTGCATCAGGGAGATTCTCAGTAACTACTACATGGCAATTAATGAGACACAGAGCACCAACAAAGCTTGAATATAAATAACTATTGACTAAAGGTTTGCCTTTCAAAATATCCTTCTTTCTTTGGCGATTATGGAAAGGAAAAATACCAACAGATTATATGTGGAGAAGGAATGGATACATGGTGGTCTCAAAATGTTTGTGTTGCATCCAACCTCAAAATGACACTTTGCAATATCTATTCCTAACATGCTCAAAAGCACATAGAGTGTGGAGATCCTTTAGGCAGGCTGTAGGCATAATAGATAACTTAGTGCAGGTTCATCAAGCTATAAGAGCTTGGTATAATGTGGTATGTTTTCCCAAACTCAAGCCCTTGTTCCAGGCATCCCCGATAGTGATAACCTAGGAACTTTGGAAGAGGAGAAACACCATGAAACATGGAGGAACAGTCTCTTGCAGCAGGGTAATTCATGAGGTGAACAAGACATTGCATAATTTAGCAAAGATTAGATATCCTTGGTTGACAAACATACCCTTTCTATGGACAGACAGGATTACATTTTTTGAAGGGTACAAACCATATGTGGTGACCAAAAGAGTTGTCTGGCACTCACCCTATGAAGGATGGTTCAAATGCAACACAGATGGAGCCTCAAGAGGCAATCCTGGACAAAGCTCCTATGGTTTTTGTGTGAGGAATTGGAGAGGGGGCTTGGTTTTTGCTAGGGCAGAAAAGGTAGAAGATACCACTAATATTGTTGCAGAATCAAAAGCAATTACTGAAGGACTGGCATACTGTATAACTCAACAAATTCACCCACTAATAATTGTGACAGATTCACTGGTTATGAAAAGGATTATAGAAGGTGAATGGAAAACACCCTGGTGCATAAGGAAGGAGGTGAAGAGGATCAATGGGATGAAGGGCAATTTCAATGTGATTTTCCAACATGTACTAAGGGAGGTCAACACACTGACAGATTATTTAACTAACTTGGATTTTTCTTTCGCAAGTACAATAACTTTTAACTCATTCAATAAATTTTCAAGTGCAAGTAGGATATTAATCAACCTAGACAAGGCCCATATCCCTAACCTTAAGATAAGGGTAGTAAAGAGGAAGGCTCCAGACTAATGTTACTAAGCTGTAACACAATGCTTCTGCTTGATAACCTAAATTTAACAATGTTTGTGTGTTGTTACCTTACTCCAAAGTTGATATTACTAAGCTGTAACACAATGCTTCTGCTTGATACCCTAAATTTAACAATGTTTGTGTGTTGTTACCTTACTCCAAAGTTGTTATTCATTATGGAGGTTGTCAAAAAGTTGTTGGGTTCCAAGAAGAGATCACAAATTTCGAGGCCTCAAATCACATCAAACAATACAGCAACAACGAATCACACCTCGAATTGAACTTATGAGTTTATGAGTTCAAGCTTTAGAAATTCATAATGAGCTCAAATCTCCGGTCAAACTTTAGAAATTCAAGCTTTATAAAATCAAACCTTTTATTTTTTTTAAAAAAACTAATGGAAAACGTGCCACGCACCTCGGAATAACTTTAAATTTTGTACATAAGGCATAAATATTGTTACAAAGCTGATCAAACTCTCGGAATCCCAGTATCAACAAAAATACAATTATGGCCAAATTTAGGAATTCTTTAAACCTTTAAATTTCTAGTTTCCGTCAAATAGCGATAATGCAAGCTAGGGACTTCCAAATTTGATTTTGGGCATATACCCAAGTCCTAAATCACGATATGGACCCATGGGAACCATCAAAACAGTGATCCAAGTCCATTTGCTCAACATGGTGTGGAATCTACTATCCAATAACTAGTACTCAATTCTGATTAATGGTCAAGCTTCTAACTTTTTTCACTCAACAAGAGGAGTCAAACAAGGTGATCCTCTATCTCCAGCCATGTTTATACTTTCATCAGAGGTACTATCTAGATCTTTGAATAAACTATTTGACGATAAGAGTTTCAAAGGATATGGAATGCCTATGTTGACTGACCCATTAAATCATTTAGCGTATGCTGACGACACTATCATTTTTGCTTCTGCTGATCATTACTCTTTACAAAAGATAGTAGAGGTCCTGGCCAAGTATGAGCATATTTATGGGTCAAGTATGATCGCAAATTTCAAGAGCTTGACAACAAATGGTCTGCTACAGCTGCAGTTACTCAAACCTACTTCAGTTATTTAAATGATTCAGTTACTCAACTGAGTTCGACAACAAATACCTGCTACAGCTTCAGTTACTCAAACCTACTTCAGTTATTTAAATGCTTTAGTTACTCAACTGACTGAAACAAAAACACAATCGCTTCTCGAAGATATCAAACACATGACAAGCAGTGTGGTGTTGATTCATTATCCAGTGATTTTACCTGGGTTTCACGATCATTCTGGAAATAAGGAGGCATTATGTTGTACATATTCATCAAGCATACATTACTGGTATAACAGAGATAATCTTGGCAGCTCCAGTTGCTGTCTGAATGGAAAACAAAACACAATGGCTTCTCGAAGATATCAAACATATGACAAGTAGTGTAGTTCGAGATTTGGACAGAGATGGTATTAGCAGCTTCAGGTATGGATACAGTTGTGAGCATTGATTGTGTATGGCAGTTTTGGATAGTTTATTAACTGTATGGGATTGTATTATTTACCAGTGGTATCAGCATTTTATAATGCTCATTCTGGGAATGCTATAGCACCATATGGGATGGAACTGTAGCGACTGTTCTGGATTATGGAGAATCATTTTAGTGCAATTTCGTTCGAATTGGTCTGTTCTATAACAACATTTCTACTAGCATTCCAACTCTGCAATCATCAATCGAAGATGTCCTATTTGTTGTGGTGTAAATGTTGTGGTAATCTACCAGTCGTCTAGTCATAATAATTGGAAAGACAAAGGTCTCAAAATTGGTTGCACGCACCATCAGTATCCTAAGAACTGTCCAAAATGAAGATTCATCATAGCAATTGAAGGTGTACGTTAGAGATTCAAGTTAACCTAATACTTTTGGTAAGCAAATCATGGCGCCTGGTGAGAGTATTTGAGGTGCTACGCGCAGGTTTTGCATTTGGCTAGAGGATACAAACACCACCTTCGGCTAGAATCTGTCAATTTCCAACTTTTGTAATAGTTAGATTTTATTGTTTATTTACCTTTTCTTTGCATTATTACACATCTTGTATTAACCGGATTCCTAGTTTGGATTATATTTTATATATTCACCACAATTCATGAAGCCGAGTGGCATATTTGCCTAAAAGGAATTATTAAAAACAACAATGAATTCGGGTAATTTAACCAAAATTGAGTTAGGAATTCTTACCCCCAATGTTTCCCTCAAACATCTCCCAAAAATCACTTCTACCTAGCTGTAAAATCATCAAGAATGAATAAAAATGGCTAACTCCCGAATATAAGCTTCTTTCCAGGCAAGTCGCATCTGTGAAATGCAACTTGCTCTTTATTTCCAGCCAAAACAAAAGGTAGTACCTGACTTTAGTAAATCGGTCATAACTTTCTTTACCAATGTCCAAATGATAAATGGTTTACCTTTCTCAAAACTAAATACCAATGGCTAAAACTTTCATGTTTTGGTCATCTCCCAATTCCTTATAGATTTCAAGATATAAACTCCCAAAATCAGCCATGTGCAACAGACATTTCTTCTTCGCGATTTCAAAACTCTTCCCAGACAACCTATACTGTATCAACCATAACATTTTGAACACAACTCCAAATGCGAGATGGTTTATATTTCCGAAAACGAGACACAAAGGGCTACAACTTTTATTTTGGATCATCTCCAAATTCCTTATAGATTGCGAGATATAAAATTCCAAAATCAACTCTCTGCAAAAGAAATTTCACCGCGATGCACACTGCTGTAGCCAAAAACCAGCAATTAAAAATGGCCTAGAAATGGTCTGAAACCACTCCGAAACTCATCGTAGCCACTCGGGACCCCGTCCGAATATACCAACAAGTCCCATGATACAATAAAGACATATTCGAAGCCTCAAATCACACCCCGAATCGAACTTATGATTTTAAGAAATTTTCCAAATTCTATTTCTTGTGCCGAAATGTATCAAATCGATCTGGAATGACTTCAAATTTTGATGCAAGTCATAAATGACATAATGGAGTTGTTTCAATTTCCAGAATCGAATTCTGACCCCCGATATCAATAAAGTCAACTCCCGGTCAAACTTTCCACAAAATCTTTAATTTTCAACTTTCGTCAAAATGCACTGAATTGTCCTACGAACTTCCAAATTAAAATCCGGACATGCGCCGAAGTCCAAAGTCACCATACGAAACTACTAGAATCATCAAAATTCCATTCTGGAGTCGTTTTCTCAAAAGTCAAATCTCCGGTCAAACTTTAGAAATTCAAGCTTTGTAAAATCAAACATTTTATTGTTTTCCAAAACTAACGAAAAATGTGCCTACGCACCTCGGAATAACTTCAAATTTTGTACATAAGTCATAATTATTGTTATGAAGCTGATCAAACTTTCGGAATCCAAATCGGGATCCGGTATCAACAAAAATCCAATTATGGCCAAAATTAGGAATTCTTTAAACTTTTAAATTTCTAGTTTCCGTCAAATGGAGATAATTCAAGCTAAGGACTTCAAAATTTGATTTCGGGTATACGACCAAGTCCCAAATTATGATACGGACCAACCGGAACTGTCAAAACACTAATCCGGGTCCATTTCCTCAAAACATTGACCGAAGTCAACTCAAATAAGTTTTAAAGGCAAAATTTCACATTTTCTTTGGGTTTTTTTACATAAAAATTTTTCAAAAAAAGATACAGACTGCACACGCAAATTGAGAAAGGCTGAATGGAGCTATTCGAGGTCTCAGAATACATAAATGAAGGTTAAAATTAAAAATGACCTATCGGATCATCACACTTTTCATATACACTGTAGAAGTTTTTTTCTCCTATATAAGTACGCTATGGCTTGTGAATTTATTCACTCAAACGCATCTATTTTCAATTTATAAAAGACAAAAAGAGAGTAAAATAGATGTTGTGATCAGAAATATCATTGATAAAATCAAACAAGATATCATAGAAGCATTTGAGTTGAAACTCGATGAGTTTATAGAGAAATATGAAAGGGATTTAGAAGCAATCAACAACAAGCTGGATAGGTTGGAGGTGATAGCTAGAGATGGCTCCTATGGTGGTTCTGGAGATGCAGCTGCTCGTCAGTCTAACAGTGACAATATGGATGATTATTTTTTTATTTTTTTTGTATAATCCTTTTCTTTAAAATGTTATTATCTTATTTTTATTTTAAGTAATTTGTTTATGTATTTTTATTTTCTGAATTTACTTAGTGGAATATAATATGTTTTTGTTTAAATCTTTTTGTGCGTTATTTTTTGATAATAATTCCTCTTCAAATTTAAAAAATAACAGAAGGAAAAACATAATTGAAGAAAATAATAAAAAACACTTAATAATAATATATTAATGCATAAAATAAACAAATGTATATTCGTTTGAAATTTAAAATAAATATAAAAACATTAAACGCTATATAAATTTTGTCCTAAAAGAGTTAAAATTAGTTATGGGTGATTTAGTTTTAATATGTAAAACTTTGAAACTTCCATCATATTATACTGGAAGTATGTGTGATTCAAACCAGAAGAACACATATAAGTTTTTAAGGTTCCCCTAATGTTTTGATTTAAATGCTCGACTTTTGTGATTAGATATGTGAAAACTAAAAACTCTCCATCACATAGTACCGGAGGTATCTTTTATTTAAAACCAAAAACAATTCTATATACAATAGTGTAGAACAAAACAACAGTATAATACACTGTACTTTTCTGAATTAATATGTAAATTTCTATAACGACCCAACCGGTCGTTTCGACTTTTATAGCACCGTTCCCCTAAATATAACTCTCCGAATGTGTTTTTAATAATTTATGACTTGCGGGGATGGTTGGTTCGGGATTTGGATGTGTTTGGGTTGAAATCGGAACACTTAGTTCCTTAAGTTAACCTTAAAAGGCCAAGTTTGACTTCGGTCAATATTTTGAGAAAACGACCCCAGAATCGGGATTTGTCGGTTCCAATAGGTTCGTATGATGATTTTGGACTTGGGCGTATGTCCGAATCGAGTTTTGGAAAACCCGGGAGCGTTTTGACGCTTAATAGTAAAAATTAACTATTTTAAGGTTTAAAATTCTTTAAATTTGGTTTGGAGTAGTATTTTGAGTAATTGAAGTCCGTTTGGAATTCTGAGTTTGGGAATAGTTCTATATAGTGATTTAAGACTTGCACACAAATTATCGTGTCATTCCGAGTAGTTTAAGTATGTTTCGATGCATTGGAAGTAAATTAAAGAACTTGAAAATTTTAAGTTTGAATCAATTTGGTTTAGGGTACGATTCTTAGATTTGATGTTGTTTTACACATTCCGTGAGTTCGAGCGAGTCCGTTTTATGATTTCAAACCTGTTGGTATATTCGGGCGGGGCCCCGGAGGCCCCGAATGTTAACCGGACGAGGCTCGGATCAATTTTGGAATTTTGAAGAAGAGCTGAAGCCTTCTGCTTCTGGTACGTTCGGACCTGCGCTTGGACAGCCGCAGGTGCGACTCTCGCAGATGCGAGATTTATACGCAGAAGCGAAAAAGAGAAGGGGAGGTCTACCATCGCAGGTGCAGAATCTCGGGCGCACCTGCGAACGCGCAGGTGCAAACATTTTTCGCAGATGCGAGGCTTGGCAGGCGAGGAAAAACTTGCACCTGCAAGGCTTTTCCACAGGTGCGGAACCCGCAGGTGTGAAAATCACTGTTGGGCAGAATGGTTAAAAATCGGGGCTCAGACATTTTGAGCCCATTTTTCCTCCATTTCCGGGCGATTTCAGAGCTTTTGAGAGGGGGATTTCAACTAATAACTTGGAGGTAAGTTAATTCTACACACCTTGAGTTAAATACATAGATTATAGATAGATTATAACTAGTAAATCTTAGAAATCAAAGATTTAGATGAAAAACCTAGATTTTATAAAAATAAGATTTTAACCACGAAAATAGTTATGGAATTGGGTGGAAATTATATATTCAAGTTCTTGAGATTATGGGTAACGTTTTCATCCGAAAATTTCTAGAATCCGAGCACGTGGGCCCGGGGTGAATTTTAGAAATTTTACCATTTTGTATAAGGTAATTTATTTAATAGATAAATTTCGAATCATTTCGCATATATTAATTATTTTGTATAATATTTGGATAGTGTTTTCGGCGTCGAATCGAGAATTCAACGCAACGTGGTAATCGGAAAGTGGACTTTGAGACGAG
>AWOL01S0087178.1:0-34206 GCA_000715115.1 Nicotiana otophora
ACACAAGGTTAGATAAGTCACTTACCTCGACTTGCTCCAATTTAACCAAGTATTATGCTTTTTACTCGATTTTCCAACTCCAATCAACTCATATCTAGTCATAATTAATTCGATACAGTCAACAAAATTTATAGGAATCAATTTCATAAGAAAATATTACACTTTCCAATAAAATCCGAAATTAGCTCAAAAATTGCTCGTGGGGCCCAAGTCTCGGAATCCGGAGAAACTTATAAAATCCGACAACCCATTTAATTACGAGTCTAACCATACCAGTTTCACTCAAATCCGACTCCGGATCNACACCGAAATCTCAAACATTTGTTTCTATGAGATTTCTAAAAGTTTTCCAAATTTCTATCTCAAAACAATAATTAAATAGTGAAAACAATGATGTATTCGCGTATATTGACCAAATCCGAGTTAGAATCACTTACCCAAATATGTTTCCTTGAAAATATATCAAAATCACCTCTCCTCAAGCTCCAATTCGTCAAAAAGGCAAATGGGACGAAGTCCCCTGTTTTTATAACTTACAGATTTGTCAGGGAGCTCGATTTGTCAGGGAGCTCCATTTGTCAGGGAGCTCCATTTGTCAGGAGCTCGATTTGTCAGGGAGCTCGATTTGATAAGGAGCTCGATTTTGTCAGGGAGCTCGATTTGTCAGGGAGCTCGATTTTGACAGGGAGCTCCATTTGACAGGGAGCTCCATTTGTCAGGGAGCGCGATTTTGTCAGGAAGTCCGATTTTGACAGGGAGTCCGATTTTGACAGGGAGTCCGATTTTGACAGGCAGCCCGATTTTGACAGGTAGCCCGACTTTGATAGCATTTCCAGCAGAAAAGTTGCAGCAGCTTTTGCAGCAGCTAAGTCCCACTTTTGATCCGTTAACCATCCGAAATTCACCCGAGGCCCTCGGGACCTCAACCCAATACACCAACAAGTCCTAAAATATCATACGAACTTATTTGAAATCTCAAATCACACCAAACAACGCTAAAATCACGAATCATGCTCCAATTGAAGCTTAATGAAACTTAGAATTTCCAACTTCTACATTCGATGTCGAAACCTATCAAATCAAGTCCGATTGACCTCAAATTTTGTACCCAAATCATAAATGACATAACTGAGCTGTGAAAATTTTTAGAACTGGATTCCGACCCCTATATCAAAAAGTAAACTCCCCGGTCAAACTTCCAAACCTTAAATTCTTATTTTAGCCATTTCAAGCCTAATTTCACTACGGACTTTCAAATAAAATTTCAATCGCGCTCCTAAGTCCAAAATCACCATACGAAGCTGTTGAAATTATCAAAACTCTATTCTGGAGTCGTTTGCACATAATTCGATATCCGATCACTATTTGAACTTAAACTTTTAAATTGTTTTTATCAAAATTCTGTATCTCGGACTAGGGAACTCAAAATTTAATTTCGGGCATATGCCGAAGTTTCAAATTATGATACGGACCTACTGGAACTATCAAAATACTGATCCGAATCTGTTTGCTCAAAATATTGACAAAATTCAACTCAGTTGAGTTTTAAAGCTCAAATTCACATTTTAATCCATTTTCACATAAAAAATTTCCGCAAAATTTTACGGACTGCGCACGCAAGTCGAGGAATAATAAATAGTGCTTTTCGAGGTTTTATAATACAAAATTAATTATTAAATTTAAAGATGACATTTTGAGTCATCATAACTTGATAGAAAATAGGGACCAACAATTTAATGTCTTTTAAGGTCAGCTGGCCAATCTTCTTACTAGTGGTGCTTTTCCGATTTTCCGGTCTCGTGAGTCTTCCCCCGATGTTAATCCTCCTCGTCGTGATCCTTCGAACCATGTTGATGATGAAGCTTCTAGTAGTGGAGATGGAGATGATATAGTAAAAAACACTCGTTGAATGATGTTTGAAGTTTTAACTTGTAAAACATTTTGTTGTTAGATTTTTTGAAACATTATAGATATTATTAATATAGCTTTGATAGTTGTTATTATTGTTGTTATTGTTGTTGTTATTGTTATTGTTATTGTTGTTGTTGTTGTTATTATTATTGTTATTGTTGTTATTATTATTGTTCTTGTTATTGGTTGAATGGCAACAATGTAATGGTGCCATTATAGGTTGTTATTGGTTGTTGGCAGGTGGTGCAGCTGTAAAACAGTTGTATTCTGTCAACTTTTACCTAGAAAACCTACCGCATACCGACCGAAGTCGGTCGAAAAAGTTAAAATAAAATTCTTAAAAATTTAAAATTATCGATTAACAATGGTCGGTATTAGCAATAAATATTTTTCAGGTATTAAAATTATTTGCCGAAATTGGTCGGAATGTTTTATTTTAAATTTAATATATTTTAATAATACTGATAGAATTCGGTCGGAGACGTATAATTTTTTAAAAAATAAATAATTATGATATCGACCGATGTCGGTCGCTACTTTAAAAATTAATTATAAATTATTTTCTACAATATCAACCGTCTTCGATCGGTATATTTACTTTTGTGTCAGATTATTTGGTCAAAGGTGCGTTGAATTAACTGACCAACTTCGGTTGAAAATTTCGACTAACTAAGGTCGCCAAACGTTAGCGATCACTGTTTTTTCGACGTCTTTCTAGGTTCATGCTTGAATACCAAAAATAGTTTAAGAAGCAAAAGCAAATTTGTATAGTTTTTCATTTGTCGTTGAAGAGTACATGTTAAGAAAAAGAATATTGTTTCCCACTTGTACTACATCATTTTCGATAAAGATGTACTCAAGAGACATTAGGTGCACTTGTACTGTTGCTGTCACAGCCGCCGCCCTTTATAAAAAATTAAAATGACATAGTTAGAATTTGATTTTGTGATCTAAAGCAGATTTTGAAATTTTCTTAACCAATAATCACTATAAATATATTCATATCTATACTATATTAAAAGTACAAAGGCCCTTAGCGAAATATCGTTTGTCTTTTTTACCCTTTAAAAATAAGTTTTGCATTGAATAAATATGTAATTTAAGTTACTTTCCTAATATTTAGGGTTTTAAAATCAAGTAAAATTTTAATTATTACCTAATATTTAAGAGTTCAAATCAACTAAATAAGGACAAAAAATATTACAAAAATAGAAGACAAAATAAAGAAGTAAAAGGTAAGATTCTTATCAAACAAGGAACTCCATGACAAATATTGTGTAATTTTGTGTAAATATACATAATATGCACGCAAAAACTACACATAAATATTAGGTAACATAAATGTACTTTTCTTATTGAACTATACATTACAAAATTATAATATATATTTTTTTCTAAGATTTGCTACCTTGAATATATACTCATGTGGCATGTATCTTCAATAACTTGACAAAACAAAAAAGTTCTTATTTGTGTATTATTAATTGACTTTGCCTGGATTAATTCAAATTGAGTTTTATGAAATTTTAATTTATTCTTTAGTTATCTACCAATAAGTTATTTCTTCCATTAAAGCAGGAAGAATGAAATTATGATGACCCAAAATGTCATCTTTAAATTTATTTATTAATTCTGTGTTCTAAGACCTTGAAAAGTACTATTTATCATTCCTCGACTTGCGTGCGCAGTCCGTAAGTTTTTCGGAAAGCTTTTAGGTGAAAAATGGATTAAAATATAAAATAGAGTCTTAAAACTAAATTGAGTTGACTTTAGTCAATATTTTGAGCAAACAAACGCGGATCAGTATTTTAACAGTACCAGTAGCTCCGTATCGTGATTTGAGACTTTGGCGTATGCCCGTAATTTAATTTGGAGGTCCCTAGCTCAAGTTATGACCATTTAACGGAAACTAGCAATTTAAAGGCTAAAGATTTCTAAGTTTGACCATGGGGTTAACTTTTTGATATCGGAGACGGAATCCGATTCTGAAAATTAGAATAACTCTGTTATGTCATTTATGACTTGTGTGCCAAATTTGAAGTCATTCCGGATTCATTTAATATGTTTTGGCACGAGATTTGTAAATTGGAAAGTTTAAAACTTAAAACATTTGAATCGAGGTGTGAATTGTAATTCGGATATTGTTTGACGTGAATTGAAACCTCGAGTAAGTCCGTATTATATTTCTGGACTGGTTGGTATATTCGGACGGGGTCCCGAGTACCCCCGAGTGTGATTCGAATCTAAATCGGAACAAGAATTGGACTTATGGAAAAATCTAAAATTTGGCCTTCTGGTGTAATCGCACCTGCGGATTGTTTTTATCGCAAGTGCGAGCTCGCAAAAGCGAGCTTTCCATCGCAGAAGCGGCCCGGGTAAGCTGGGCAAGGGTCCACAGGTATAGAAACTTGCACGCACGTGCGCGTCCGCAGAAGCGAACTAAACAATCGCAGAAGCGGAAGTCTTCGCAGGTGCGGCCCTTTTTGCGCAAAAGCGTGACCGCAGATGCGGTCCTAAGTTCCGCAGATGCGGACATACGCTGGCAGCTCCCTTTTCACAGATGCGAGATTTTTTTGCAAATGCGAGCTCACAAGTGCGAGCCCAGGCACCGCAGGTACGGAAATGCCTGGGCAGTGTATAAATCGAAAAGTCCGAGATTATTTTCACATTTGGGTCGTTTTGAGCTCGGTTAAGGCGAATTTTGGGCGGATTTCATGGGAAAAATTGGGGTAAGTATTCCTTTTCCTATATTGATTATATTTCATGATTCCATACTCATTTACATCATGAATCCGTGAATTTATGGAAGAAAAATCAGATTTTTTGTAAAACTTTTCAAAAACTAAAATTTTAGATTTGAAGGTCCATTTGACATCGGAATTGGATAATTTTTATATGGTTGGACTCGTCTCAGAATGGGTGTTCGTATTTTGTAAGTTTTTCCGAGATTTGATACGTGGTCTCCACTGTCAATTTTTAAAATAAATTTCGGATTTTAATCCGAAAAATTAGTAACTTCATATGGAATTAATTCCTACGATTTGTGTTGAGTATATCGAATTGTTTGTGAATAGATTTGAAGCTTTAGGAGTCCAATTTAAAAGTAAAAGTTGTGGTCGAGTAATTGATTGAAATTGCAAAGCGAGGTAAGTGTCGTGGTTAACCTTGACTTGAGGGAATAGAACCCTTAAATTATTTGCTAGGTGAATTGCATGTGAACGACGTATAGGCGAGGTGACGTGTGTCTATACGTCGTCAAATTAATTGTTTGCATAATTATTTGAAAATCATAAATCGTTTTAAATCATGAATGAATTATTATATTAATTGTTTCACTCATAATTTCTTTGTCAAATATTAATTCCTGAATTCCTGTAATAATTGCTACATGCTTATTCGAATTATGTGCACAAATTGCTACTTGTCATTTAACATATTAAATATTAAACTATCTATTTTCTCCCTGATTTTTATAATAAATTGTTATTGCCTTTGTTTGTTCATAAATAAATTATAATTATTGCGTTCCTTGATGCTTAATAGTTTCTCATCGGACGTGGTATTTATTGGAGTAATTTTTATTTATATTTATGAGTTGTCTAAAGTTTTATATTGGGGGAACGGGTTGCATGCCGCAACAGAAATGAAAGTAAATATATCTATATTGGGGGATCGGGTTGCACGCCGCAACAGACTTATTAAAAAATCTATATTGGGGGATCGGATTGCACACCGCAATAGACTTATTTAAAAGTCAATATATATTTCATAAAAAATATATATGAGAGAATTGATAATGAATATATTGTGGAAGCGGTTTGCACGCTATAACGGAAATTGGTTGAAATAATAATGGATTATGACTGCTGAGTTGGCTTCAATTATTATAAATGAGTTACCTGATGTATTTCTATTATTTGTTGTTGTTACTAATATTGCGTACAGGTTAATGTAAGTGAATCGCCTTAGCCTCGTCACTACTTCGTCGAGGTTAGGCGCAGTACTTACCAGTACATGGGATCGGTTGTACTGATACTACACTTTGTACTTCTTGTGCAGATTTCGGAGTTGGTCCCAGCGGCGTACCATAGACTTGCTCGGATTTCAGCTACTCATAAGAGACTTGAGGTATAACTGCACGGCGTTCGCAGTTCTGAAGTCCCCGTCTACTTTACTTTAGCTGTGTGTTTGTTCCAGACAGTTTTATTTTATTCAGACCTTTATTTGTATTATTCTATAAGCTCGTGCACTTGTGACACTAATTCTGGGATGGTATTTAAACACCGTTGTTTTTATGGATTATTCACTATTTCAGACCTTACTTCCGCATTTGTTCCTTTGCTATTAATAAATTTAAAAACTGTTTTAAAATGGATAATATTATTCTAACGTTGGAATACAACTAGAGTACTACTAGATCACTGTCCGAAGGGAAATGCAACAGGAAGTAAAATATGGAAGGTAACCCCGAGGCCTGAGGACGTGGAGCAGGTATACCTTGAAGTCTCCCAAACAACAGCTACAACAATCCTTTAACGACCGGCACGAGTAGACGTACCTGGATCTGCACAAAAGGATATGTAGAAGCATAGTATGAGTACACCACAACAATACATAGTAAGTATCGAGCCTAACTTCAGTAGAGTAATGACGAGGCCGGGTCAAGACACCTACTAGGATATAAAATAGATAGTATGAAATTGTAATAAGGATATGCAATGAAAGACGAAGAGATAACTCATACAGAAAGATAATAGCAAGAACTAGTACCGGAAATCAATAATGGAAATAACATGAAAGAAACAACTAAGGTACTACAATGATCATGTACAGACAACAACTGCTAGATCAAATAAGGAATGACATAACAAGATATATTTTCCACCAAAACAGCTTGCAACATGAAATGAATAGCAAGAATCACAATGAGGTACCACCTCGTGTATAATGAAATCAAAACCGAGGTACCACCTCATATAATCAAGAATCACAACCGAGGCGTTCAGCCCGCTCTACAAGAAAGGATGACATTTTCTTATGTACCTCCGGAATGAGAGTATATTTATTGTAAGATTAATTCGAGAGGATGAACAATTTATTTTAATAATTAATTAATTTAAACAGAAAATTAAGAATATGAGATTTTCATATTTTACTATCTTCCCTAACATTTCACAATATATATCAAATAATTTAATTAAATAAAGAATACAATTTACACAAGTAATTCATGATTTGAGTCCTAAACTACCCGGACGTTTAGCATAAATAGTAGCTACGCACGGACTCTCATCACCTCGTGCGTACGTAGCCTCCACAATTAGCAATAATTATTAATTTAATCACCTATGGGGTAATTTCCCCCTCACAAGATTAGACAAGAGACTTACCTCAATTTGCTCTAATTTAATCCACTAGTAGGCTTTTTCCTCGATTATCCAACTATGTATGGCTCGAATCTAGCCAAAATAATTCGATACAATCACTAAAAGTTATAGGAATCAATTTCATAAGAAAATACTACATTTTTCAATAAAAATTCGAAATTAACTCAAAAATCGTTCATGGGGATCACGTCTCGGAATCCGACGAAAGTTACGAAATATGAACGCTCAATCAACCACGAGTCTACCCACACTGAAATTACTAAATTCCAATAACAATTCCGCCCTCAAATCCTCAAATCTATCCAAGAGGGTTTTCAAACTTTTTCAACTTAATTCACCAATTAAATGATAAAAACAGTGATGGATTCGGATAATTTAACCAATATTGAGTTAAGAACACTTACCGCATAGTTTTCTCTGAAAATCTCCCAAAAATCTCCTCAATCCGAGCTCCAAATCGGTAAAAATCACAACTTAGACTCTCTGCCCAGTGATTTCTTCTACGCGATCGCGAACTTCCTCACGCGATCGTGAAGCACAATTTCAACACTACCAAAATTAACTCTACACGATCGCAGAAAGTCTCACGTGATTGTGAAGCATTAAGCGCGCGTGGCCCAGCTCCTCTCTCCGTTCTTCTTCGCGAATGCGACCTTATCCATGCGTTCGCATAGCACAGCTCGCTCAAACCTACGCGATCGCGGACGTTCCCACGCGATCGCATAGAACAAATTTCCAGCTACCCAGTTAAGCCTACGGAATTGCAACCCCATTCACGCGATCGCGTAGAACAAATTCACCTCTGCCCAAATTACCCTACGCGATCGCAGACGGACTTACGCGATCGCGTATAAAGAAATCAGAAGAAAATTCCAGGAGCTATCAGCAATCTCTCAAAAGCCAAAAATGATCTGTTAGCCGTCCGAAACTCACCCGAGCCCATTGGGACCTCAACCAATTATACCAATAATTCCTAAAATATCATACGAACTTAGTCGAAACCTCAAATCACATCAAACAACGCTAAAACCACGAATCATACTCCAATTCAAGCTTGATGAAACTTAAAATTTCCAACTTCTATATTCGGTACCGAAACCTATCAAATCAAGTCCGATTGACCTCAAATTTTGCACACAAGTCATAAATGACATAACGGAGCTATGAAAACTTTTGAAACTGGATTCCGACCTCGATATCAAAAAGCCAACTCCCCGGTCAAACTTTCAAACTTAAATTCTTGTTTTAGCCATTTCAAGCCTAATTTAACTACGAACTTCCAAATAAAATTTCGAACATGCTCCTAAGTCCAAAATCACCATACGTGGATATTGGAACCGTCAAATCCTGATTCCGAGGTCGTCTTTCTCAAAAATATTGACCGAAGTCAAACTTAGCATTTTAAGGCCAACTAAAGGAACCAAATATTTCGAGCACTTCCAAACCCCGAACCAACCATCCCCATAAGTCATAAATTAATAAAAATACATACTGGGAGTTTTATTTAGGGGAACGAGGTTCTAAAAGTCAAAATGACCGGTTGGGTCATTACAACTGCTGGGACCAACTCTGGAATCTACACAAGAAGTGTAGAGTGTAGTATGAGTACAACCGATCCCATGCACTCTGTAAGTGTCGAGCCTAACATAGATGAAGTACTGACGAGGCTAAAGCGGGCCACTTATAATAACTTGTATGCAATAACAACAACAACAACAACAACAACAATAATAATAATAATAATAATAATAATAATAATAATAACAATAATAATAATAATAATAATAGGAAAATAGAAAATGGAAGCAGTTAACTCATGAAAACAAACTCGGAATGCAACTACCAGAGAGCCCAGAAAAACAAGTCTCATATCACAATACCGAGGAAAATCCCACAATCACAAACAAGTACCACATATACAAACTGTTGCGGTGCGCAACCCGATCCCGCCATATAATCATCTATCAATATCATAATTCGTCCTTATTCCACCATTTCAATTTCTTACCTTTCAATTTTCGTTGCGGCGTGCATCCCATACCCCAAACAATTTCAATCAACATAAATAACTCAACAACCAAATTTACAAGAGTTTCTACATCAAGCGGGTAAATGTACAAGATAATAAAGAACCGCATAATAATCAAAGAATTTCTAACAACTCGAAGTCTCAACTTTACCAATTTATCGGTATCTAACAACTAAACAACTCACACAAATGAAACCACATTATAGAATGCAACAAATATTACAAAAATAATAGGACAATTAAAGAGTGTGACAATTATGGTAAGCATGTAAAGAAAATAGGGGCAAGTAGTAAATAAGCATGAAATCATGGGAGGAATGGACAAATTAAGACATGGAATAATTAAATGACAAGTAATAATTATGGCATAGAAGTTAAATAAGGCATGTAACAATTACGACATGAAACAAGATATATCATGAAATAAGCAAAAACATGGAAACAAATATCATGACGGCGTATATACACTCGTCACTTCGCATATACGTCATTTTCCCACATAGTCTACATAACACATAGCTCAAGAATTCCTAATTCCCTCAAGTTAAGTTTGGATCCAACACTTACCTCACTCTGCGAATAAAAGCAATCAACCAACCACGGTCTTGACTTTCGAACAAGCCTCCAAACTAACCAAATCTAGTAAATTACCGATCAAATAATTCAAAATAAGCTTTAGAAACTACCCATTAATGAAAGAGATTCAATTTTGATCATTTTGGAATAAGTTAACAAAAGTCAACTCTGGGCTCGCTTGGTCTAAACCTGAGGTTCGAACCAAAATCCGATTAACCATTCACCCAAGAGCTCGGTTATGTGATTTATTTTGAAATCCGACCTCAATTCGAGGTGGAAATCTCAATTTTGCAGAATCCCCAATTTCTACCCAAATCCCTAATTTCTACCATGAAAATCCTAAATTTGATGTTGAAATTTTATGAAAGTAATGGGGAATTAAAAAAATGAATTAATGTCACTTACCAATGAATTTGGGAAGAAAACTCTCTGAAAAATCTCCTCAGAGTATTTAGTATTGAGAAATGATGTAAAATGAGCTAGGACCCGATTTTCTCCTCTTTTACCCAGCTGCAGATGTCGTAATTGCGATGCCCTGTTCGCAATTGCGACCACAACAAATGTGAAGCACATGTCGCAAATGGGCGAACTATGCATCAGAAGCCCAGAAGTCACAATTGTGACAAATATTTGCAATTGCGAAAAGACCCACCTTCGCAATTGCTGACCATGCCTTCGTAATTGCGAAGATCATCCAAAAGCACACTGAGTCGCAAATGTGACTCGGGGATCGCAAATGCGGCCACTGACAGTTCGTAAATGTGAACACGTTCCTCGCAATTACGGGATTAGCCTAGCCTAGCCCATGCTTGCAAATGCGAGCTATTGTTCGCAAATGAAAGGCTCGCAATTACGAGCCCGGCCTCGCAAATGCGAGATCTGCAACAGAGCACCAGAGTTGGAAAGACACCAATTATCTTTGTACTATCCAAACTCATCTGAAATATGTTCGAAACTCACCCAAGTCGGGCTCCAAACCAAACATGCACACAAGTATAATAACATCAGATGAGCTTGCTCGCGCGATCAAATTAACAAAATAACATCTAAATCTACAAATTGAACATCAAAATGAATGAAATTTCAAAGGGAACATAAAAACGACTAGAATCACATCTATGCGTCCGAATCATGTCAAACAAATTTCGATTTGCACCAAATTTTGCATACAAGTTTTAAATAGTAATACAGACCTATTCTAAGCTTCAACATATAAATCCGAACCCGATAGCCATGAAGTCAACTTACGGTCAAACTTAGAAAATTTCCAAACTTTCAAAATACTACTTTTCGGCAAAATGAGTCAAATCAATCTAGGGACCTCAAATTTCAATTCCGGGTATGCGCCCAAGTCCAAAATCATGATACGGACCTACCGAAATCATCAAAACACCGATCTGATGTCGTTTTCACAAAATATTAAACGTGGTCAATTCAAGTTGTTTTAAAGCAAAAAAATCATGTTTTCTTCAAATTGTCACATAAAAGTTTTTCAAAAAGCGACACGGATCACGCACGCAAAATGAAGAAACATCAAACGGAGCTAATGGAGTTTTTGAAACACGGAAATAAGGGTTAATATTCATAACAACCTATCGGGTCGTCATATTCTCTATCTCTAAAAGAAATATTTGTCCTCGAACGGATATAGAAAAGTACCTGGACTGGTGAAAAGATAGGGATATCTACTCCGCATATCGGGCTCGGACTCCCACGTAGCTGCCTCGATCTGCTGACCTCTCCATTGCACTCTAACAGAAGGATAACTCTTAGACCTCAACTTCCGAACCTGCCATGCTAGAATAGCCACAGGCTCCTTCTCATAAGTCAAATCCTTGTCTAATTGGACTAAGCTGTAATGTAATACATGGGACGAGTCACCGTGATACTTTCAGAGCATGGAAACATGGAACACCGGGTAAACTGTTGATAAGCTAGGTGGCAATGCAAGGTTGTAGGCCACCTCACCAACTCTCTCAAGGATCTCAAAGGGTCCGATATACCTAGGGCTCAACTTGCCCTTTTTTCCGAACCTCATCACACCCTTCATGGGTGACATCGGAGCAAAAACCTCTCTCCAACCATGAATGTGACATCACCAACTCTCTGATCGGCATAACTCTTCCACCTAGACTATGTTGTACGAAGCCGATTCTGAATCATCTTGACCTTTTTCAAGGCATCCCGAACCAAATACGTACCTAACAAACGAGCTTCTCCCGGCTCAAACCAACCAACTGGAGAACGATATCGCCTCCCATATAAGGCCTCATAAGGAGCCATCTGAATACTCGATTGGTAGTTGTAGTTGTAGGCAAACTCCGCAAGCGGAAAGAACTGATCCCAAAGGCCCCCAAAATTCATAACACAGGCACGAAGCATATCCTCCAATATCTGAATGGCGCACTCAGACTGCCCGTCTGTCAGGGGGTGGAATTTTGTACTCAACTCAACTCGTGTGCCTAACTCACGATGCACAACCCTCCAAAAATGCGATGTGAACTGCGTGGACCGATCAAAAATAATGGATACCGGCACACCGTGAAGATGCACAATCTCATAGATATAGATATCAGTCAGCCGCTCTAAAGAATATATAGCTGCCACCGGAATAAAATGGGCTGACTTGGTCAACCTATACACAATGACCCATACTGCGTCAAATTTCTTCAAAGTCCGTGGGAGCCCAACAACGAAATCCATGGTGATATGCTCCCAATTTCACTCGGGAATCGCAAGGCTCTGAAGCAAACCGCCAGGTCTCTGATGCTCGTACTTCACCTGCTGGTAATTTAAACACCGAGCCACATACACAATTATATCTTTCTTCACTCTTCTCCACCAATAATGCTGCCTCAAATCTGGATACATCATGGCGGCACCCGGATGAATGGAACAACACGAACTGTGGGCCTTCTCAAGAATCAACTCACGAAGCCCATCCACATTGGGCACACAAATCCGACCTTGCATCTGCAACACTCCATCATCTCTAATAGAAACCTTCTTGGCACCATTGTGCTCCATCATTTCCTTAAGGACAAGAAAATGGGAGTCGTCATACTGACGCTATCTGATATGATCATGCAATGAAGACCGAGAACCGTGCAAGTAAGAAGTCGACTAGGCTCCAAAACATCTAACCTCATGAACTGATTAGCCAAGTCCTGAACATCTGATGCTAGCGGTCTCACCAACTAGAATATATGCAAGGCTACCCATACTTACAGCCTTTTTACTCAGGGCATCGGCCACCAAACTGGCCTTCCCAGGATGATACAAAATGATAATATCATAGTCTTTTCACAGCTCTAACCAACTCCTCTGCCTCAAGTTGAGATCATTTTGCTTAAATAAGTAATGTAGTCTCTGATGATCTGTGAATACCTCATACCACACGTTGTAGAGGTAATGCCTCCAATTCTTCAATGCATGAACAATAGCTACCATCTCTAAGTCATGAACATGGTAATTCTTCTCATAAACCTTCAGCTACCGAGACGCGTACGTAAGCACCCTGCCATCCTGCATCAATATTGCACCAAACCCAATACCCGATGCATCACAATATATAGTATAGGATCCCGAGTCCATAGGCAATACAAACATCGGAGTTGTACTCAAGGCAGTCTTGAGCTTCTGAAAGCTTGACTCACACTCATCACACCACCTGAATGGGGCACCCTTCTGGGTCAATCTAGTCAATGGGGCTGTGATGGATGAAATCTCCTCCACGAACCGGCGATAATAACATGCCAAACCTAGGAAGCTCTGAATCTCTGTAGCTGAAGTAGGTATAGGCCAGTTCTGAACTACCTCAATTTTCTTACGATCCACTTAAATTCCCTCGGCAGATACAACATGCCCCAAAAGGAAACCGAGTCCAACCAAAACTCACACTTTGAGAACTTGGCATATAACTGACTACCTCTCAGAGTCTGAAGTGCAATCCAAAGATGTTGTTCATGCTCCTCTCGACTGCAGGAGTAGATCAAAATATCATCAATGAAGACGACCACAAAAGAATCCATATAGAGCTTAAATACCTGATTCATCAGATCCATAAATGCTACTGGGGCATTTGTCAAACCAAATGACATCACTAGGAACTCATAATGCCCATACCAAGTCCAGAAAGTTATCTTAGGGACATTCGACGCCCTAATCTTCAACTAATGATAGTCAGATCTCAAATCAATCTTCAAAAACACATTGGCACCCTGAAGCTGATCAAATAAGTGATCAATCCTTGGCAAAGGTGTCACGACCCAAAATCCATTAAAGGTCGTGATGGCACCGAACACCGTCGTCAGGCAAGCCAAAAATAAATACTTGATTTGGTTCTCATTTTAATATTTTTGAAATCATATTTTCCTTCGGTTAAATAGTAAAAGATGGAATTCATAGTGTAAATAATAATATTCTTAATAATTTCAATACATAACAACCCATAATCACCCCAAAATCCGATGTCACAAGTGCATGAGCATCAACTAGGAATGTAAAATAAAATACAGCATCTATCCGGAATACAAATTTGGACAAGAGAAATATAAATACTCTGAAGGAGACTCTGCCGGTTGCGGGTCGTAATATGGAATGCAGCTCACGTAAGTCCCCGCATGCATACACGCCTCTGCTCTCACTAGGCCACTAGTCACATATGCACAAAACTGTGCAGCAAGTGTAGTATAAGTACGTAATCAATGTGTACTCAGTAAGTATCTAGCCTAACCCCGAAGGAGTAGTGACGAGGGGTCGACATTGACACTCACTAGTGGTCCAATAACATCAGGTACAGTAAAGAGGTAAGTAAATATGAGGCAGAGTAAATAAATGAAATAAACAAGTATAAATCGCGTAGTACAAATCCCCCTCTTTACGAGGAACTCAAGATCTCCATTAGAAATTTCCTCCTTAACCGGAGAATATATATAGATATAGTGGATCTCATCAGATAGATTTTCATAACTCAAATTGGGAAAACTCACAGATATACTGGCTTCTTGCCAAATATTACGCACAATTCCATGAGGATATGATATAGGAAATGCTGAGGCGTACGACCCGATCCAACATAAATATTTAAATTGTGCACTGCCGAGGGTCGAACGACATGAACTATAGATGTATCTATTAAACTGTTGAGGCGAACGGCACGCTCCCATGAAAGTGTGATACATAAATCCTGCCGAGGTGATCGGCCCGATTCCATAAGAGTGAAATACATAATCGTGCCGAGGCGAATGGCCCGATCCCATAAGAGTGAAATACATAATTCTACCGAGGCGAACGACCCGATCCCATAAGAGTGAAATACATAATCCTACCGAGGCGAACGGCCCGATCCCATTAGAATAAGAAGCTTTGACGGGTCCTTGACCCCACTCACGAATAAACGTGTGAGTTTTAATTTCTTTAACAAAAACCTTTCAATGAAGTATATATATATATATATCACGGAAATATGCCGTATGAAGAGTAAAGTTATTCGGTGACTAATCGTGAAATCGTGAAGTCTCTACAATAGAAAGTCTAGTCTCGAGTAGAAATGTAAAATAAGGAATTAAACAAGCAAGGATAATACCTATAATACAAGTACAACATAGTGTGAACCTAAGTCTACCCGAACAATAACATGAATCTAACTACGTACGGACTCTCATCACCTCGTGCGTACGTAGTCCCCGCAACAAGTTGTACACATCAAATATACCACCTAGGGGTAGTTTCCCCCTCACACAGTTAGACAGGAGACTTACCTCACTCCGACATTCCAAAACCGGCTCCAACACCGCCCTAACACCTCAAATTTGTGACCGCGGATCCAAAACTAGTCAAATAAGATGCAACCCAATCAAAATATACTACAATACTCATAATTAATAAATTTATAATAATTTCTAACTCCGCTCGAAAAATTGATAAAGCAACCCTCTGGCCCACGTGCCCGGATTTCGAACATTTTCAAAGACAACCACTACCCAAAATACTACAAACTCAAATATATAATTTATTCTCAATTTTATGCCCAAATTCGTGATCAAAATCCAAGAATACCAATTTCTAGGTTTTTCTTCAAAATCCCAAATTTCTACAAATTTTCATGCTTGAATCCATGTATAAATCTTGTATTTAACTCACAATATGCGGGAATCACTTACCTTGACATAGATGATGAAAATCCCTCCTTGAATCTCTACAAAATCGCCCCAAGCAAGTAACAAATGAGAGAAGAAGAGCCAAATCCCGCTCTTAAAATGATTATGCCCAGTGATTTTCGCACCTGTGGTGCCTTGGCCGCATCTGCGGTCGGGCACTTGCGACAAAATCCTCGTAGGTGCGCATTTCCCTTACCTGGTCAAGATCCACATCTGCGGACAAAAACGACCACTTCTGCGAGCCCATTCGCTCCGGTGACTACTGTTGCGCCAAGACTTCCGCACCTGCGGTGGCTGGGTTGCCCTCACTCTTTCGCTTCTGCGGCTCGTAGCTCGCACCTGCGATCTCGCACCTGCGGCTGGCCAAGCGCAGGTGCGATTATGACAGCAACTGGGAGCTTCAGCTGTTGCTCCCAATTTCCAACTTGGTTTGAGCCTCGTCCGATTTCCACTTGGGGCCCCCGGGGCCACGCCCGAACATACCACCAAGTTTAGAATCATAAAACGGACTCGCTCGAACCCTCAAATCATGCCAAACAACATCGAAACCATGAATCGCACCCCAAATCAAACTTAATGAACTATAGAACTTCAAACTTCTACATTCGATACGAAAACCTTTCAAATTACTTCCGATTAACCTCAAATTTTGCACACAATTCACATTCGACATTACGGGCCTACTCCAACTTCTAGAATTGGAATCCGACCCCGATATCATAAAGTCCACTCCCAGTCAAACTTTCCAAAAACTTTCAAATTTCTACCTTTCACCAAATGACCCCGAAATGACCTACGGATCTCTAAATCCACTTCCGGACGCGCTCCCAAAACCAGAATCACCATACGGAGCTATTCCCAGACTCGAAATCCCAAACGCATATCGATAACATTGAAATACGCCTCAACCCATTTTTTATCAAATTCTTCCAAAATGCCAACTTCTACAATAGCCGCTGAAACGCTCCCGAGTCATCCAAAATCCGATCCGGACATACGCCCAAGTCCAAAATCATCATACGAACTTTTTGGAACCTTCAAATCCTGATTCTGAGGTCGTTTACTCAAAAATTACCCATTAGTCAATTCCTCCAACTTAAGGCTTCCGAAATTAGAATTTTCTTTCCAAATCAACTCTGAACTTCCCGAAATTAAATTCTGACCATGCGTACAAGTCATAATACCTGAAGTGAAGCTGCGCAGGGTCTCAAACCACTAAATGATGCGCTAGAGCTAAAAATGACCGGTCGGGTCCTTACAAAAGGATACTTGTTCTTGATAGTGACCTTGGTTAATTGTCAAAAATCGATACGCATCCTCATTGAACCATCCTTCTTCTTCACAAACAACACGGACGCACCCTAGGTTTAATGAATCATTTATCAAGCAAATCCTTCCACTGATCCTTCCTTTCCTTCAACTCATGTGGGGACATATAGTATGCTGGAATAGAAATAGGCTTATTTCCCGGAGCCAAGTCAATACAGAAGTCGATATCTCTGTTGGGTGGCATCCCCGACAGATTTGTAGGAAACACCTCTAAAAACTTACGCACAACTGGTACTGAATCCATGGAAAGAACCTCCGCACTAAGATCACGGATATAGGCCAAATATGCTAGACATCCTTTCTATACCATACACCGAGCCTTTACATAAAAAATAATTGTAACGACCCGATTGGTTATTTTGTATAATTACCCTTGTTACCCTTTTTATTGCTTCACACTCGTGTGTTTGTTCTTTTGTGACTTGCGAGGTTGATTAGTTTCATTCTGAAAGCTTTCGGGTTGATTTGGATGCTTGATTCTTGACTTAGAAGTTTAAATTTGAAAATGTTGACCAAACTTTGAATTTTGCCAAAACGACCTCAGAACAGTGTTTTTACGACTCTGACAGCTTTGTATTATGATTTTGGACTTGGTCGTATGTTCGGAATTGATTTTGGAAGTCCGTAGGTTGATTTGTGTTGATTTATCGAAATTTGGGCAATTTAAAATTGAAAAGTTTGACCGTAGGCTGACTTTTAGCTATCGAGCTAGGAATTTGATTTTGGGACTTGGAATGGGTATGTTATGACATTTAGAACTTGTCTACAAAATTTGGTATCGTTTGGATTTGATTTGATGGGTTTCGGAAGCTTAGTTGTAATTCAAGGAGTTCTTGAACATTTCTTTGAAAATCACGTGTTTTAGTGTTTGATTCATAGTTTTAGATGTTATTTTTGTTCTTTGATCACACAAGCGAGTTCGTATGATGTTGTTATACTTATGTGTATGTTTGTTTGGAGCCCGCGGGCTTGGATGAGTTTCGGACAAGTTCCGAAAGTGTTTTGGACTGAATATTGGCAGAAACTTATATGTGGTGCTCTTGTGTCGCAAATGAGAACACCATGCTCGCATTTACGAAGGCGGCAGGTGATGGGCAGTTGTCACAAATGCGACCACACCTTCGCATTTTCGAAGCCAGTAGAATTTGGTCAAGTTCGTAATTGCAAACAATTTATCCTCTTTTGCGATGTTCCCCGATTCGCAATTGCGAAGGCTTTATCGCAATTGTGATGTATGCTGATCTTGTCAAGGTTTGCAAATGCGAGCCCAAGTCCGCAATTGAGAGGGTTCGCAAATACGAACCCTGTGTCGCAAATGCGACATCTGCAGCTGGTTAAAGGGTTGGGAGACGGGATTTTTAACTAATTCTCACATTTTTGAACCCTAGACTCGGTAGGAGACGATTTGTAGAGGGGACTTTCACCTACAAACCTTAGGTAAGTGATTCTAATCTATTTCTAGTCATATTCCATCAACATATCTTAGATTGTAATATCAAAATTATGTGAATCAAAGTGAAAATTTGTGGAACTTTGCTAAGTTTTTGAAAAATAAAAAATTGAGTTTTGAGAGTCGATTTGGACTCGGATTTTAAAACTAATCATATATATGAACTCGTGGGGTCATTGGTAGACAAAATCTACCTTTGAAGCCGAGTTTTGACTGGGCAAGCCCCGAGTTGACTTTTGTTGACTTTTTGAGAAAAGTGTAAAGATCTTAACTTTATCTATTTCAATTGAATTCCCTAGCATTGTTTTATAATATTGAGTTAATTTTAGTTAGATTTGAGCCGTGTGGAAGCGTATTTAATGGAATAGCTATTTTCAAGTGTTGAATTGGCCTAGTTGAGGTAAGTGTCTTGCCTAACTTCGTGTGGGGGAACTACCCCTTAGGATTGGTATTGTTTGATTCAATTGTGCTAAGTGAAATACGTGTACGCAAGGTGACGAGTGGGTACACGGGTTGTACGTAGAATTTGACCGGTTTAGGCTACTTAGACTAGTTCCATGCTTTAATTGAAGTGACATATTATGTCCTAACTTCTCATAGTAAAATTATCCTTAATTGTGTTAGACTATCCTTATATGCCTTAGTTGACTTGTTTAGTATTTGTTCTACATCCTACTTGCTAAATTGCTCCCATGCTTTAGTTGAACTTGTTGCCTCCTCCATTGTTACATGCTATCTCTTCATTGTTAATTATCATTGTTTGAATTAATTGTTCGTGTTATCCTTTTACTTGTTGACTTCCATTATTTGATTATTGAATATTATTTCCTTTATTGTGAGTTAGTCTTATCTAATATCATGGATATACATTATTTTCTCATTGTTGAGTTATTTGGTGTTGGAGTTGTGAAAGTCGTTAATACGGTGAGACAATGTTGGTTATTGTTGAAACATCTATCTTATTGAGCATTTTTCATCCATTGTTGTTTTTAGTATTCTTGTATACGTTGTGGTGGAGCCATGGGCTATTGTTGTGGAAATATTAATATTGTTGTTGTTGGAAAGTTGTGAAATATGGGCACTTATGGTACGAATTGTTATTGTGATATGATATTTATGCGCATGCGGCGGTATAAGGCTTGGGTTGATGTGCATACGATAGTATAATGTGGGACTTATGTGCGTCTTGCTTGTAGGGGAACTTCGTGAAGCCACGCGGCGTCATAAGTTTGGCTAAAGTGCTTGTAGCTATTTTGGGAAAACTGTTTTCAAAACCTATTTTCAAATGTAAGGCTCACGCGTTGGTATAAGGAAAGATTGTGATTGAAATTGAGAAAAGTAAATACGAGGCGGTACCTCGGTTGTGATTCTTGATTATATGAGGTGGTACCTCGGTTTTGATTTCATTATACACGAGGTGGTACCTCATTGTGATTCTTGCTATTCATTTCATGTTGCAAGCTGTTTTGGTGGAAAATATATCTTGTTATGTCATTCCTTATTTGATCTAGCAGTTGTTGTCTGTACATGATCATTGTAGTACCTTAGTTGTTTCTTTCATGTTATTTCCATTATTGATTTCCGGTACTAGTTCTTGCTATTATCTTTCTGTATGAGTTATCTCTTCGTCTTTCATTGCATATCCGTATTACAATTTCATACTATCTATTTTATATCCTAGTAGGTGTCTTGACCCGGCCTCGTCATTACTCTACTGAAGTTAGGCTCGATACTTACTATGTATCGTTGTGGTGTACTCATACTATGCTTCTACATATCCTTTTGTGCAGATCCAGGTACGTCTACTCGTGCCGGTCGTTAAAGGATTGTTGTAGCTGTTGTTTGGGAGACTTCAAGGTATACCTGCTCCACGTCCTCAGGCCTCGGGGTTACCTTCCATATTTTACTTCCTGTTGCATTTCCCTTCGGACAGTGATCTAGTAGTACTCTAGTTGTATTCCATCAGAGAGAAATTGGGGTCGTGACAATAATCTTGTTGGTAAAATGGCCATGAGTCCCTCTATACTCTAATCAAGGCAACCTCAGCATTGCTAAGGTCACCGTCTTAGCGTGACACTCCAATATGGCGTGATAAGGTGACAACCAATCCATGCCCAAAATAACATCAAAGTCCATCATATAAAGAAGTAGGAGATTTACACTAGTCTCAAGGATCCTGATAGAAACCACACACGAGCGATAAACACGATCTACAACAATAGAATCTCCCACAGGCGTTGACACATATAAATGAGGCATAATCACGAGGCATAATCAGATATGAACCAAAATAGGATGACACATAGGAATAAGTAGAGCCCGGATCAAATATAACAGAAGCATCTCTATGGAGAACTGGAACAATACCTGTGATGTTGGCGTCCGATGACTCTGCCTTAGGTCTAGCTGGAAATGCATAAAAACGGGGCTGGGACCTACCTCTCTGACCTTCGCCCCTCGGGCAACCTCTAGTTGGCTGGCCTCCACCTCTAGCAACCTGACTCCTGCCTATAACTGGTTATGTGGGCGGTGGAGCAATCCGTGCGGGCATAATGGCATGAGAACCCTGCTGAGGTCTGCTACTCATAAATCTAGGGAAAAACCTCCTAATGTGACCAATGCCCCCATATTCAAAGCACTCCCTCAGTTTGAGGCTGCTGAAGCTGAGACTGACCTTGACGGCCCGGATAACCACTGTAGTAACCCTAAAGCGGTGGTGCGCTGATAGGAGCTGAAGGTGCATTGAATGCTGGCTGCTCAGGACGAGACCTATAAGAACCACGACCGCCCGAAGCAGCATGGGCTATCTGAAGAGCTGACTGAATCGGCTTATGAGGATGGCTTCTACCAAAAGAACCTCTACCTCCAAATGAGACACCACTAAATCCACCAAAATGACGGGGCCTCTTCTCACATGTCGCCCCTTTATCTTGACCATGAACCATCTCGATCCGTCTAGCAATCTCTACGGCCCTCTGGAAAGAAATATCATCTCACGTCTCCTTAGCCATCTGAAGCCTGATGCCGAAGGTAAGACCATCAATAAACCTCCTCACCCTCTCTCTATCAATGGGAATCAAAATAGTCGCATGATGGGCAAGGTCCACAAATCTAGTCTCATACTGGGTGACGGTCATGCCACCCTGCTGAAGGCACTCAAACTGCCTACGGTACTTCTCTCTCAGAGTGAAAGGAATACACTTCTCCAGAAATAGTTGCAAAAACTGATCTTAGGTAAGTGCTGGTCTGCTCCGCTCAAAATCCTGCCAACACCTCTTGGCAGAACCTGTCATCTGGAACACTGCAAAGTCGACCCCATTGGTCTCAACAATGGTCTCAACAATACTCATGTTGCACCTCACCTTATGCTAGCAATCCATTTAATCATGTGGGTCTTTAGAGGGTGCACAACTATAATGAACAGGAAATAGTTTGGTGAACTTATCCAACCTCATCAATCCCTTAGAAGACACCGCGGGCCTCTCCTCGAGCTGTGTACCAACAACGGGCTGAACTACCCCAGCTGGTGGAGTTGTCGGAGTCTGGTATAGAGGATCCATATGCTCCAGAGTGTCAGTGGCGGGAGTCTGTGCTTCTCCCCCAGCTTGAAACATGGCTGGTGTCATAGAAAATATCCCGGTCTGACCCACACTCTCCATGAGTCCAACTAAGCGGACTAGAGCGTCTTGAAGTACGGGAGTGACAATGAATCCCTCTAGGACCTAAGTGGGTCTAACTGGTGCGGTCTGAACTGGGACCTCATCCTCGTGATCATTCTGAGGCTCCACCATGGGTGTTGCTGCTCGTGCTCTAAGTTGAGCTCTGCCTCTTCCTAGGCCCCTGCCTCGACCCCGGCCCCTACCCCTGGTAGTGGCTGCAACAGGGGCTATGGCTTCTACTTGGATGTAGACGTTGCGCGGGTTATCACCATCTGATAGAGAACAAGAGCAGAATGGTTCAAACTTCAATAATGGAAATAAGGTACACGATGGAGAAAGAAAGAAGTGAAATTTTTCTAAAGCCTTATAGCCTCCGAAGGATAAGTACAGACGTCCCCATACCGAACCTCCAGACTCTACCAAGCTTCCTCATGACTCGTAAGACCTAGGCAACCTAGTGCTCTAATACCCCAACTGGTGGAGTGGGGTATTAGAGCTACACGATGGAGAAAGAAAGAAGTGAAATTTTCCTAAAGCCATATAGCCTCTGAAGGGTAAGTACAGACGTCCCCGTACCGAACCTCCAGACTCTACCAAGCTTCCTCATGACTCGTAAGACCTAGGCAACCTAGTTCTCTAATACCCCAACTTATCCAACCTCATCAATCCCTTAGAATTCACTGTGGGCCTCTCCCCGAGCTGTGTAGCAACAACGGGCTGAACTACCCCAACTGGTGGAGTTGTCGGAGTCTGGTATAGAGGAGCCATATGCTCCGAAGTGTTTGTGCTCCTCCCCCACTTTGAGACACGCCTGGTGTCATAGAATATACCCCTGTCTGACCCACACTCTCCATGAGTCCAAATAAGCAGACTAGAGCGTCTTAAAGTACGGGAGTGGCAATGAATCCCTCTAGGACCTGAGTGGGTCTAACTGGTGCGGTATGAACTGGGACCTCCTCCTCGTGATCATTCTGAGGCTCCACCATGGGTGCTGTTGCTCATGCTCTAGGTTGAGCTCTGCCTTTTCCTAGGCCCCTGCCTCGACCCCAGTCCCTACCCCTGGTAGTGGCTGCAACAGGGGGCTATGGCTCCTACTCGGCTGTAGACGTTGTGTGGGTTCTCACCATCTACGAGAGAACAAGAGCAGAATGGTTCAAACTTCAATAATGGAAATAAGCTACACGATGGAGAAATAAAGAAGTGAAATTTTCCTAAAGCCTTATAGCCTCCGAAGGGTAAGTACAGACGTCCCCATACCGAACCTCCAGACTCTACCAAGCTTCCTCATGACTCGTAAGACCTAGGCAACCTAGTGCTCTAATATCAACTTGTCACGACCCGAAATTCCTACCCTCGGGACCGTGATGGAGCCTAACATTTCAATTGATAGGCAAGACAATATTAGCTATATTTAGTAACCAGTTTAACAATTCAAATCAAATGATAACAATAACAACTGAATAATCTGAAATAAGGTAATAAACTGATGAACGACATAATCCAAATACAATCCCAGAAACTGGAGTCACGAATACTTGAGCGTCTAGAGTACTACAGAAAATAGTCTGAATAAACACAATTGTCTGAATCAAAATAAACAGCAAAGATGACATAGAAAGGGACTCCAGGGCTACGAACGTCGTGCAACTATACCTCAAGTCTCCACAGGCAGCTGGATCTGGGCAATATCACTAAGTGTTGTTGGGACCAACTTCGAAATCTGCACAAGAAGTGCAGAGTGTAGTATAAGTACAACCGACCCCATGTACTCTGTAAATGTCGAGCCTAACCTCGGCGAAGTAGTGATGAGGCTAAGGCGGGAAACTTACAACAACTTGTATGCAATAATAATAATAACAGAAAAATAGGAAATGGACATAAAGTAGTTAACTCATGAAAACGAACTCGGCATTCAACTACTAGAGAGCCCAAAATAACAAGTCTCATATCATAATACCGAGGCAAATCCAACAATCCCAAACAAGTACCACGCAACCCGATCCCACCATATCATCATTTGTCAATATCATAATCCATCCTTATTCGACCATTTCAATTCCTTACCTTTTAATTTCCGTTGTAGTATGCAACTCGCTCCCCAAACAATTTTAATCACCATAAACAATTCAACAATCAAATTTACAAGAGTTTCTACATCAAGCGGGTAAATGTACAAGGTAATAAAGAGCCACATAATAATCAAAGAATTTCTACCAACTCGAAGTCTCTACTTTACCAATTTATCGGTATCTAACAACTAAACAACTTATGCAAATGAAACCACATTATAGAATATAACAAATGTTACAAAAATAATTGGACAATTAAAGCATATGACAATTAAGGTAAGCAAGTAAAGCAAGTAGGAGAAAGTAGTAAATAAGCATGGAGTCATGGGAGGAACGGACAAACTAAGACAATGAATAATTAAATGGAAAAGTAACAATTATGGCATAGAAGTTAAATAAGGCATGTAACAATTACGGAATGAAGCAAGATATATCTTGAAATAAACGAAAATATGGGAACAAATATCATGACGGGATATATACACTCGTCACCTCGCTTATACTCTGTTTTCCCACATAATCCTCATAACATATAGCACAAGAATTCCTAATTCCCTTAAGTGAAGTTTAGACCCTACACTTACCTCACTCTGCGAATCAAGCCTCCAAACAAACCAAATCTAGCGAATTATCGATCAAATGATTCAAAATAAACTTTAGAAACTACCCATTAATGAAGGAGGTTCATTTTGAAAAAAGTCAACAAAAGTCAATCCCGGGGTCGCTTGATCAAAACCCGATTACACATTTATCCCCAAGTCCGGTTATGTGATTTATTTCGAAATCCGACCCCAATTCGAGGTCGAAATCTCAATTTTACAAAATCTCCAATTTCTACCCAAATTCATAATTTCTACCATGAAAATCCTAATTTTGATGTTGAAATCTCATGAAAAGTAATGGGGAATTGAAAAGAAATGAATTAAAGTCATTTACTAATGAATTTGGGAAGAAAGGTCTCTTGGAAAATCGTCTCTAGAGTATTTAGGGTTGAGAAATAGTGTAAAATGTGCTAAGTCCTGATTTTCCATCTTTCACCCAGCTGCAGATATCACAATTGCGATGTCTTGTTCAGAATTACGACCACCGCAAATGCGAAGCAAGGGTCACAAATGCGAACTATGCATCAGAAGCCCAGAAGTCACAATTGCGAAAAGACCCACCTTCGCAATTGCAGACCATACCTTCGCAATTGTGATGATCACTCGCAAATGCGACCACTTATAGTTCGCAAATGCGAACAAGTTCCTCGTAATTGCGAGATTAGCCCAGCCCATGCTCGCAAATGCGAGCTATTGTTCAAAAAAGTGAGGCTCGCAATTACGATCCAGACCTCGCAAATGCGAGATCTACAATAGAGCACTAGAGCTGGAAAGACACCAATTATCTTTACACTATCCAATCTCATCTGAAACACGTCCGAAACTCACCCAAGTCCCTCGAGCTCCAAACCAAACATGCACACAACTATTATAACATCATACGAACTCGCCCGCATAATCAAATCACCAAAATAACATCTAATTCTACAAATCGAACCTCAAAATGAATGAAATTTCAAAGGGAACTTAAGAATGACTAGAATCACATCTAAGCGTCCAAATCATGTCAAACCAATTCCGAATTGCACCAAATTTTGTAGACATGTTTCAAATAGTAATATGGACCTATTCCAAGTTTCAAACAAAAATCCGAAGCCGATAGCCATGAAGTTAACTTAAGGTCAAACTTAGGAAATTTTCAAACTTCAAAATACTAGTTTTCAGAAAAATGAGTCCAATCAATCTAGGGACCTCCAATTTCAATTTTGGGCATACGTCTAAGTCTAAATCACGATACGGACCTACCGGAATCGATAAAATACCGATCCGAGGTAGTTTTCACAAACTGTTGACCGTGGTCAACTCAAGTTTTTTTTAGGTCAAAAATTATGTTTTCTTCAAATTTTCACATAAAAGTTTTTCAAAAAGGGACACGGACCACGCACGCAAACTACAAATATCAAATAAAGCTTACAGAGGTCTCAAATACAGAAATAATGGTTAATACTCAAAACGACATATTAGGTCGTCACAAATACGGAGGTAAGTATTAGTTAATGGGAGGTGCAATGGTGTGGTATCGACTCATGATTGGACAAAAATACAATATACCCTTTGAGGGGTAGTTTGGTTAGGGATATTGAGATAGATAAGTATATCTCATGGTTTGGACATTCCATGAGGTTAATTATTCTACTTTTTACATAGGATAACTAATCTCGTCATTTTAGTTCACAATAATTTTTGCTAGTAATTAATACACACAATCAAATGCAGGATACAATTTATCCCATATTTATTCTGAGATTGTTATCCCTTATCTCACCAACCAAACAACCAATGAATAAGAAAAAAATAGCAATTCTAGAGGATGATATAACCCTAATTTTGCTTTTTTGCAACAAAGGAGATGACTTATGGCTAATTAGTTTTGAAGCAGATATGTAAGTTTAAAATTTGGGTATGATCGAATGATAATCGGGCCTTTTGCATCTATACCCAATTTTGGGGTCACAATTGAATCTATACCCACTTTGCAAAAACAATTTGCAAGTCTACCCACTTTGTGATCAACTTCAGAATTACCGGGTCTAGAGTTAAAAAATAGTTTGAAGTGGAAAAATTACACTTCAGATGTACTTAAGGTCAAACATGTCTAAAGTGCAACCAATGGTTTCATGCACGTAAGGCCAATAAGTCTGAAGTGAAAAATGCACTTAGGGCCAAAAAGTCTTAAGTGCAACAAACGTTTTCCTACACTTAAGGCCAATAAGTTTGAAGTGAAAAATTACACTTCATATGCATTTAAGGCCAAATAGGTCTGAAGTGCAACCAATGATTTCATGCACTTAAGGCCAATAAGTCTGAAGTGAAAAATCGCACTTCAGATGCACTTAAGGCCAAAAGGTTTGAAGTGAAATAAAGGTTTTCCTACACTTATGGTCAATAAGTCTGAAGAGAAAAATTGGACTTCAGATGTACTTAAGTCCATAAGGTCTGAAGTACAACACAAGTTTTCCTACACTTAAGGTCATAAGTCTGAAGTGAAAAATTGCACTTCAGATGCACTTAAGGCCAAAAGGTCTGAAGTGCAACCAACGTTTTCATTCACTTAAGGCCAAATAGGCCTGAAGTGAAAATTGTCCAAAAACAAAAATTTGTTCTTCAAATTTTAATAATTCAATATACGATTCAATAACTAAATATACTCCAAATGAGCTTACATTTGAAACATAACCTCCAAATATCATCAAGAACAAACTCCAATCATCAATTTATCAAAACAATAATAAATTTAACAAACCCATTTTGCAATTAAGAAAAACAAAACCTAAGTATTGGTAAACAATAAAGCGCCACAACAGCTCACCATAGTAACATATTATAAATTACATTAAAATATGTTCATAAACACCATATAAAATCACTGTTACCCGAAGAAGAAAAAGAAAGAGGATAAAAGGCCTGAAGTTGTTTAAATAGTGGGTACAAGTTAAAATAATTTAAACAGTGGGTACAAGTTAAATGGGGGCGATCAAATATGACGCCTGCGCAAGTTTTACCTGATAATAGAGTATTAACATGTGACTCGACGTGTCCATTTAAAAGTAAGATTCTGGAGGTTCGTTATGGGGAGGGGCACTTGTAATCCAAAGTATAACACGAAGGTATTTAAATCCGATAGCTCAACTGGAGAATAGGTATGAACAATTCCCCAAATATGAGGGTAAATAGGACCATTTTCTGTTAGAAAATGTGGAAGCTATCTGGAGAAGAAAACAGAGAAAAGGTATATTTAACCTATGCCATTTTTGGTGAAGCATTTGATTTGTATCTTTGATGGGTATAGGGATAATAGACTGTTTACCCTAAAAATTGAGTAACAATTAAACTTATATTGTTGTTTTAAGGATATGTAATTTAAATCAGTACCAATTGATAAACAATGAATTAAATAGATAAATTAGACAATAGAATAAATCAAATTGGTCTGCAAACAATGCCTCAACCTCGATTCGAGATAGTCTCGAGGTTAGTTAATAAGAATAGTAGAGTATGGAAGAAACAACGATGAACAGTAAGTAAAACAAAGAAAGCAATGTATGTGTATATTCTTATCAGTGAATAATGATTTCCCCTTAGAGGTGAATGGGATCCCTCTTTATATAATAGAGGAATCCTAAATAAGGTACAACTCTAATAACGGAAATAGATCCCATGATTGGAACTAATAACCACTTTGATTTGATCTGTTCTGGGATTTCCTCCGTGATCTTCGACCGGTTACTGATATCTCACCATTCTGTTATTACGCCTTACTTGAAGTCAGTCATGCTTGATCTCGATTGTTGCTGGCCTCGATCTCAATAAACACTTCTATCTACAGGCTGGATGTTCTATCTTCGAGCTCGAGCCCGATCTATTATGAGGTTACCCTCGAGGCAACTCCCCTTCTAACGAAATCGGGTATGCCCGATTTCGACCATATACATATAGTCCCCTCATTTTTTTGAGTGTAACGAGAAGAAACGAATTCGAGACTTTGATTTAATAACTCGATCAATTATGACATCAATATCGTGATGTAAGCAATATAAGCGATTGAAGCGTCGCGTCTGCACAGTTCCTAAGGTCATTAATTAACGCCGGTTGATGGTCCGCCACCAGTGCTTTCAAACCATCAAAGTGGCTATTATAAATAGACCACATTCATAATATTCACAATAGGATAACCCTTTCACACTGAGTTCTGTCGATACTGTCATAATCGACTTCTGCCACCAATACCGGGTAACCCTAGGCCAGACCTACCCCTCTTTTGGGAGCATTGTCATTTTGCTCAGATTATTCTCGAGCAAGGTCGAGGGGATGTCTTTCACCCTCGATCATCTTATTAGGCTATACATCCTCCGTCTTTATCGGGGCGGACTGATAAGGCTTCAGCGCCGGGACACGAAGGTATTATTCTCGAGCATAGACGAGGACAAGGATCGAGGATGGATGGGCCAGTTTGTCCGAGTTAGGACCTCCGACTTAATCCCCACCGAGAAGATGCCATTCCCCGAAGAATAGAACATGAAGCGTAAGTACGAACCTCACCGATAACGTCTGATTACTTGTTATGTTTCCTCTACCTCTTCTCATCTATATTTTTCTTTATGGTGCAGCTTCCCCCTGGTTTCCTGGTGCAGTCCCGGACCTTGCAGTTTGGGTTCGATAACTGGTTTCAACCTCTTTGTATGCTGAGCGCTCGTGGCGCGATTTGGCCCAGGGTCGATGGGAGGCCAAAAATCATGGTAAGTTCCTTTGTCCGTGTTTGATGCTTTCTGTGAAATACTTCTTTTCAACTTGATTTCTTCTTATACATGTCTTGGAGATAATGTCGTCATGAGGCCGCCTCCACGGGGGAAGAGGAGGTCCCGAAGCCGACCAAAGACGAGAAAAGGATAAGGTCCTCGCCACCAGATACCCCAAAGCCCAGGAAAAGCAAGGCTCAAAAGTCGAAGATTGATCCCGATGTTCTGTCTGCCGATGTAGTCCAAACGCTATGAGATAGAGACGTGGAGGGAGAAGATGTTGACTGCCTGTTGGTGGCTCAGAAGAGGGAAGGCATCGAAGCTTTGAGAACTGCTGAGTCGGGGACAGTCGAGGAGGTTCAGCCGCAGACCGAGGTGATCTCGGAGGAAGGTCCGAGAAGAGTCCCCGAGTCATTGGGTGTTGATGATGCCTCATGCCATGATGAGCAACCGGCAGGTGTGCCCGAAGGGTCTAGTTCTGAGGCCCTTCAAAGAGAAGATAATGCCCCAAGTTACTCGCTCGGGGCAATTAACATTGAGGATTCGCCGCCCGGCCCCACATTCTCTTAGGGGTGATTTCGGGATGCCTGGTCCATGGGGACCCCCGATATGGGGACGGCCCCCAAAGGGGATGATATATTTTGCGGCTTCTTCGCGGGGGTCGATGATGTTCCCGACCTAAATACATCACTCATTTTTTATGAGGCTTAGCGGCTTCTGAACCAAGTGAATTTTAGCCCATGTTACCATGCTTGCGTTTGTTCTTATTTCTCTAAGTCTGATTTCCTTCCTTTCTGTACAGGCTACGGCGCTCCATCGAGAAACGTCCTCCAAATACCGAGCTTAGCTGGCCCGATGTGAGGCTGAACTCAAAAATATTACGAAGGAGAGAGACGCCCTCAAACTCATCTATGTGCAAAAAGAAGAGGAGATCATGAGTATTCGATTCGAGCTGACAAGAGCTCATCGAGATCAGACCGAGCTCATTGAATGGATAATGTAAATTTTTGGGAGCTTGTTATGTATTAACTTGATATTGGCGATTAACACTTTGATCCTGCAGGTTCAGTAGAAGGCCGAATTGGCTGAGCAACTTCGTGAGGAGGCCAAGATTAAAGAGGCAGAGACTTTGGGGTGGAAGCAGAACATGGACCGTCTCGCCTTGGAGAAAGATGCGGTTTGGGCCCAACTGTCTTCGGTTGAGCATCAACTCCATAGTGTGAAGGAGGAGAACTTGGCCTGAGCCCAGAAGGTTGAAGAGCTCGAGACTCGGTTGGCCGCTGAGCTTTCAAGGGCCACATCTGAGGTAGAGGCGCTCGTGGCCTCCTATCGAGCCGACGCTGAAGCCGCTAACACTTGGGCAAAGGAAATTTCTGATGCTGCTGAGGTTAGATTGTCCCGTGTTGCCGAGAATGATAGGCGCCAGTCTCGGAGATAGACTCTTGAGGAGGTACATGCTCGTGGCTTTGACCTCACGGCTGATATTGAGAGTGCGAAGGTTTTGGAGGACGAGGCCAGAGCTTTGCTTTCCGATGATAAAGACTCTGTGAGTGGATCCAAGAACGGAGGAGATGAAGATGAAGCTCCCAAAGATGCGGCTCCCGAGGCGGACTAGGCACTTAGGAATTTTTTTGTTTGTTTGAAAGACCCTGTGTGGTCTTTGTAAATACTTTGTATATATGAAAGATTCCTTTTATTTCTGTTTCGTCTCCGATTTCTAATTTATGATAAATTCTATTTTGCCTTTGCCTTGTGAAAACTTTGTTGCAATCGGGTTGCTGTAGCCTCTATAATCGAGTGAGAAATAGCTCAAAATCAGAGTAGAACAAACCCTTAGGTTTTTTAGTTAAGCAAGGGAGAGTCCCCGAGCTCAAGAATATGTTCGGGATTTTGATTTCATATGGCTTGATCGAAGACATAATTGTACTGTTTTTATAGCCGAGTTCGAGTAAGTTTCGAACTCACAGTAACAGACCCCTTAAGGTTTTGAATCAAATAATGATGAATCCTCGAGCTATATTCAAGTCAGTTTTATTTGAGCTCGAAAAAGTGGAACCCCTAGGTCCGAATTGAGTGAGAACAAAATCTCAAACTCTAAGTGTATTGGCCCTTAGGCTCTTTAGATTGGGCCAATATGGCCTCTAAAAGATGGCTATATTTTTCCCTTTTTTGGCTTAGAAGACTTAGTAAAAACTTTCTTTATGCATTAGCACGTATTCTTTACCCATTGGGTTTTTTGAGGGTTCGATGTCGATTGAAACCCCTTTGCTTTTTGTGCCTTAGCACGTTTGTGTTAAGATAATTTGATACCTCTTAAGGTTTTTCGAGGGTTGATTCATCGAAGCCCTTTTGATTACTTGCCGGAGGTAGCCTTTTTTAACTGGTTTTTCAAAGAATTCGAAGGCCTATTTTTATTGCGGGATTTGGACGTCTCCGAGCCGCCTTAATTTGGTCGTAGCCTTTGGGTATGCCTCTTGGGCTTATTTCCCAATAACACTTCGAACTTGTTCGAAGTTTTAGTCCCCGAGAGTGATGTCCTTGGCCTATAGATTGAGGGGTTCCTCTTTGAGGTCTTATGAATTTGAGTTTATATTACTCGAATATGTCGATCGTCGACGGCAGGCCCCGAGTGTACGAGGTATATTTGCACTTGGCCCTTGAGCCATTTCTCATAAAATCATAAGTATGGAGAAAGTTTTCTTTGAGACACAAGATGTTTGATATAGAAAGAATGCTTCTTTGTATAATTTATATATGCGTACATGTTTTGCCATCGGGGCTCGACAAATCTATACGGACACGGTTCATTCGACCGTTTGGCCTATTACAAAGTTTCTCTATCGAGACCCTTTGACACGAAGTATTTTCCTAGAAAGTGTAATATCTGAGGGTGATGTCCCCTAGTATTCGAGGTTGATTGTAAAGAAGCCTTGGATACTGTGGAATTGTCCTTATGTAGCACATAATTGTTTCCTCGTACAAAACCTCGCCGGAAAAACCCACTTGGTACAAAAACCGATCTAAGGAGAAAAAAAGTGCAACGCGTGCTTTAAAACCTGAGGTCTCGATGTCTTCGATCGAACACCTGCAGAGAGTTAGTGTCGAATATACAAATGAAAAAAGGGGATAAAGTCATACCTTATCCCATTCCGACGATGTCAAGGATTTGGTAGGGTCCCTCCCAATTTGGGCCGAGCTTCCCTTCATTAGGATCTCGAGTGTTGATGGTGACTTTCCTCAGGACTAAGTCCCCGACTCTGAAGTAGTGAAGCTTGGTTCTCCTATTGTAGTATCTTTCGATTCGTTGCTTTTGTACATCCATTCGAACGAGTGTGTCTTCTCGTTTTTCATCCAATAATTCGAGGCTAGTATTCATAGCCTCGTGATTTGACTTTTCTGTTGTATGTCAAAACCTGGCACTGGGTTCCCCTACTTCGACTAAAATCAAGGCTTCGGAGCCATATACTAAGGAGAACTGGGTTGCCCCCGTACTGGACTTTGATGTTGTTCGATATGCCCAAAGGACTTCGGGTAGAATTTCTCTCCATTTCCCCTTAGCGTCGTTCAACCTTTTCTTTAGGTTTTGAATGATAGTTTTGTTCGTCGATTCGGCCTGTCCATTCCCACTAGGGTGATACGGCTTTGATAATAACCTTTTTATTTTGTGGTCTTCGAGAAATTTCGTCACTTTGTTGCCGATAAATTGTTTTCCATTGTCACACACTATTTAGGCGGGTATCCTAAATCGACATACGATATGATCCCAGATGAAGTCTATAACCTCTTTCTCTATCACTTTCAAGAAAGCATGTGATTCAACCCATATAGAGAAATAGTCAATCATAAATAAAATAAACTTAGCTTTACCTGGGGCCGATGGCAGAGGGCCGACAATATCCATTCCCCATTTCATGAATTTCCATGGGGATAGGACTGAATGAAGTTGTTCTCCGGGCTGATGGATCATTGGTGCAAACCATTGACATTTATCACATTTTCGAACAATCTCCTTAGTGTATTTTTCCATAATATCCCAGTAGTATCCTGCTCTAATGATTTTGTGAATCGGTGATTCGGCGCCGGAGTGGTTCCCACATGTGCCTTCATGGACCTCTCTGTAGAACATAATCGGTGTCTCCTAGTCCTAAGCATACTGCCAATGGTCCATCGAATGTCTTTCTGTATAATGTTCCATCTTCGGCCAATGTGAATCAAGCAACTTTGGTTTGTAGGACCCTCGACTCTTTAGGGTCCGATGGGAGCTTTCCGTTCTTCAAGTATTCAATATATTTATTCC
>AWOL01S0087182.1:13568-39291 GCA_000715115.1 Nicotiana otophora
AATATATATATATATATATATATATATATATAGTAAGCCATGCCTTATTAGTAATTAAGTATAGTATAAATAACTAATTCCTTAAAATTAGTCTAAGTCCTATGGATCTACCTCGGGTAGAGTTTAAGGGGTGCCTAACACCTTCTCCTTAGAAGAACAAGAACTCTTCCCCACAATCTCACTGGTTTGCAGACCTGTAAAGAATATAACTTAGTAATTAAATAGGTATTGACACACAATTAGGAAAGCTACCCGGATGTCAAAGGGTGATGCTCTCAAAGAAATAACTTATGTGGAAAGACAAACAAATATGACAAGACACTTACGGATCCAAAGCAAATACTTACCCAAATATCTTTCTATTACGCACCTCAGAAAATGGAAATCTACCAAAACATCCCTGAAATCAGCATGGTAATGGGAGCACCACATAAGTTGAAATAGTGGTGGAAGAATATTCGCCGGGAACATGGATATGAGGTTGGGACGCACCTGGGACATTAACTGCATTGATGAACATCCGACCAGACAGGGTGCTCCATCTCCTGTTGATAGAATTTTGGATCCGGCTAAGGTGGTGTTCAAATTTGCCGACTGTGAGTTAGTACCAACATTGGAAAAAGTCAAAAGTTTCACAGAACTATCGTTCAATAGAATACAGGCAGTATTACCAGTTACTGTGCCCGGTTACTGGTTCTTGGATGCCTTAGGCCTTGCCAACGGCAGAAGCCTCAAAAGTATTAAGGACGGATGGGTGAGCCTCGACCAGATGTTCGACAGATTTGGGCACCGTGAAAGCTATGAATGGTATTCAGGGGAGTTTCAATGTGACCAAGTGACATGGGAGAGTCTATGGCCTATCACTTTCATAATGAAACTGTTGGGTTTATTGGTCTTCCTGCAGCGAAGGGGCTGTATCAACATCAACCTTCCGTGGGCGATCTTCAAGCTACTTTGGTGCCGATCTTCAAGTTGAGATGCTGAGGACTTAGTCTGCATGCGCATAAGGGTATGACTTCTTTAAAGGTTGTCATTTGCTGCTTCAGACATGGGCTACTGAACATTTCTTCCAGCGAGAGGCCACCATCGACTACTTCATGGACGTCAACAATAGAGGTGTACATGAGTCGGATTGGTTCGAATTTTTAAATTACCAAACCAAACCAATGGTATCGGGTTATTAAATATAAATACCAAACCAAACCAAAAAAAAGTCGGGTTTTTTAATCTCGATTTTTCTCAGGTTTTCGGGTTTTTTCTGGGTTTGTTTTCATAAAATATTCATAGCATAAAACGTAAAATTTGTGCTCCAAATATTTTTATAATACTAGTAAGACAGAACTATATAAGGTATTTTTTAATAAAATATAATAAATATGAGATGAGTCATGGCATTGTACTAAAATATTCAACAATAAAAATAATAAAATTGCATAAAATAAATATTATTAATAAGCCATAATGAAAAAAAACATAATTTAAAATTATGACTAATAAGTACTATTATTTACATGAATAACCACTAAAAGAAAAATAAGTTATACATTTTATCTAAACCATGAAAAAACTAAAAAGATAGATATCCAACACTATTTTCATTCATAGTACAATTGAATTGAATGTCTTTTATTAGCATTAGTATTGATTTGATTTTGGTTAAGGATTTATTTGAGTTACTAACATTTATGGACTATAGAACTTATTGGAGCATCCAAAAATTATAAGCCCAAGCTTGAAATAATACGTTAAAGGATAAAATTATAAAAAAGCTTAAGAAATATTTATAAACTATACTACCATAAATATTTTTATGTATTAAATATATTTAAAACTTTTATACATATAATGTCGGGTTAGTTTGGTTTCGGTTTGACTTTTTTTAGTTAAAACCAAACCAAACCAAATATGATCGGGTGTTTTTTCAACACCAAACTAAATCAAACCAAACTATAGTCAGGTATTTTTTTCTCGGTTTGACTCGGATTATTGGGTTGGTGCGGTTTATCAGTTTTATTTATACACCCCTAGTCAGCAATATGATCCGCAGCCACAATGAAAGAATGAGACACCGGATCTCCCCATATGGGCAGGAAGAATGGAGGGAAATGCTGACCAATCTAACAAGAGAATGGATCAACTGGAAACTCTCTTGGTTAAGTGGAAGGGCAATCTTGAGGACTCCTCAGAAATACTTCATTGATTTGATCGGATTGGAAGGCATTCAACCATACTCACCCCTGCGAGTCCTCAGACAGTTCGGGATGATCCAAGATATGCCTCTATGGACAAGGACGGTGCCATACGAGGATGAGTACAATGGACAGATCCCAATTTCCAGGATAAGAAGACTGCAAGAAGAGTGGAATAGCCTGGTAACAATGCCTATGGGTCAAAACTCATGGTGTACTCCTGAGTATTACGTCTGGATTAATGAAGAAGAAGAACTACCCCGCCCAAGCAGAGAGGGTATAGTCTGGTTAGAGGATGTGGTGCTTTCTATGTATATTTACCATAAGATCCTATCGCATTATCTTGTGACTACGTTAATGCATCATCATGTAATCCTGGGATCCATTGACCATATGTTACCACCCGCTGAAGACGTTGATCGGGTAGCGGAATGCATCCAGATAGAATCAAGCACAGAGCCAGAAGAAGATCCAGAGGAGGAGTCTGAATTCAACGATGATAAGGAGGAGTTTGAGGAAGACCCGGAGGAGGATCTGAAAGAGGAGCCCGAAGAAGAGAAGGAAATTGGAAATGACTCGGGGGATGGTTATTAGAGTTGTTTATTTCCCCTCTTTCCCACTTTGTACCCTCATCCCCAGATTTCTCTTTTACATTCCAAAAGGGCGACTTATCCAAGCATGCAGTTCCATGAAACAATGATATAATCCTTGTTCTCACTTATATCAGTCCAAATTATCAATTAAAAACAATTCTTCGGATCTAAATGTGTCAAATCTAAAGGTATATAAAATATTTGCGAATTAGGCCTACCTCCGAGAATGAGAGGTCCCCGCGAATTCTAGGAATGCGCTAGCTGTAATGCACAAATTATCTACTCTGTGTGATTTCCTGCTCGTATAAATGAAGAAACTGATTTGTTCCTTTTCTTTTTATTTCCACTTATTTTAATTTTGCTTTATTATTACCCCCAAAAAGAAATGAAAGTTGGTTTGTGTCGGCCAAAACTGGCAGAACCACCATACAATCTAAGGTCAAAGGGAAAGATGTCACCCGCAGAAGACCCAACTGAACATGCTCTGGTCATAGCTGACAACCCAGGGCGGTCAAAGGAAAAAGACGACACTATGAATGATGAACATATGGCCAGGATGGCCCAGGAAATTGAGTCCTTAAGGGAGGAGGTACAACATATCTAAGAGATGGAGCACCTGACCGTGATAACACTTCCTCAACCACCTAGATTCCCTTCTTTGGATTCACTTCCAGATCATTTTTCTTCAACATCACACCAAAACAACAACAACCCAACTTTAACTCCCACCACTCAAGTCATACCTCTAGTAACCCCCGCTAACCCACCAAATCTCTCTATCCATACTTCTTATGTACCACAATATACTCAGACATCACAGAACCCACTTATTGCCACTAATGTAACTACCCCTCCTAGTGACAGAGTCACTTTTACCACTAACCAGCACACACCTATGGAACATGCCGCCACCTATGAGCGGTACGTTCCCCCTATATGCCAGTTTTGAACCTACCTTTACAGCACCTGTCACGATCGGGTGCCTTATGAGATTGACCAATACGCCAAGATGGAGAGAGAAGCCAAGTATAAGGAAGAAGAGTCAGTATCTGAGCAGTTGCAAATGTTGAGAAGGTACATGAAGAGTCTCCAAGTTGCCCGGGGAAGTAAAAGTTTGGACTACGAGGACCTGTGTATTTATCTAGACGTGGATATGCAGTAGGGTGCAAACCCCCAAAGTTCAATATCTTCAATGGGATGGGGGACCCTCACGCACATCTGAGGGAATATTGGGACAAGTTAGTCGGAGTGAGGAGGAATGAAAGCTAAGGATGAAGTTATTTATAAGAAGTTTGACGAGAGAAGCACTCACTTGGTATTCTCGACAGGATAAATTAGAGAACTTGGCAAGATATAGCGGAGGACTTCATGAATCATTTTTGATTCAACACAGAGATAAATCCTGATCGGTTCGCACTGGTGAACCTGTAGAAAAAACTATTTGAGTCATTCCAAGAATATGTACAACGGTGGAGATCGGAGGCTGCCAGGGCGCAACTTCCATTGGATGGAAGTGAGCTAACCAAATATTTCATCAGGGCCCAGTAGGGAATATACTTTGAAAAGATGATGGGAATGATGGGACAGAAGTTCCCCGAGTTGGTCAAGATGAGAGATTTCTTGGAAGAGGGCATAAAATCTGGTAAAGTACAACCCATGGCAGCACTGCAAGCGGCCAGCAAGGCCATCCAATTATGGTCAATTAGAAAGAGAAAGAAGAAGAACTAGGAGGTTTTAGCAGTCATCCCTTACTTTCCAACCCAACCCGCATCGCGGGAGCACCTCTTATTCCCCAAATAACCACTCACTACCTCTTACACTCCAGTTTATAATACCCATCCACATTACCACCCTCAACCACAATACAACCCTGCTCGAGCCAACAACAACCAAAACCCACAATGACCATATGCTCATGTCCAAAACACTATTCATCAGAACCGCCTTACTTATACACCATGCCCTCGTCCCAACTTTGAATAGAGGCGTCCAAGAACTTATACCCCGATTGTTGAGCCTTTGGCTCTAATCAAGATTGAGAAGAGCAAGATTGATACACTGAATCGAGAGAGGGTTCCTGAACATCCCTCCAAATAATTTGATGCCACTAATAGATGCGTGTACCATTCGAATGCACCTGGACATGATACTGAAGATTGTTTCAAGTTAAAAAATGAAATTAAAACACTGATCAAGGGCGGAGCCATTCAGTTCACTCCGGCACCACCGAATGTGAATCACAACCTACTTCTAAATCATCGAAACCAGGGAGCTAACATGATCACATTAGACGAAGAGTATAATCTGAAAGGAACAATTGTCACTATAGAAAATGCAGAAGCCGCAAGGATCCGTCCTCAAAAGGCTCTGATCATTACAGTACAATGGAGGCCTACAGTTACGGTTCAGACTTATCCGCAGCAACTTGCCGATGCCACTCGAGACGAAGAAGGTTGATAGTACAAAACTATCCCATGTACATACCAGCAAAAGGGAAAGGCCAAAATGATAGACTTTATTGTAGCCCGTGGTATGACTAGGTCTGGGAGGTACTACGCTCCTAAAGATGTTAATCGAGGAAATCTGGGGAGAGAACAAATTCCAAGGAGGAACATAACAGACCCAAAAGATACTGACTTTTGGAAAAGAATGTCAAGCAAAGAGTACTCTGTGGAAGAGCAGTTGAAGAAAACTCCAACATAGATATCTATCATGGATCTATTAATGAGTTCCGACAATCATAAGGACGCCCTGTTAAAAGTACTAAGTGGGGTAAATGTACCAAGTAACATCACTAGTGAGGTGTTGGCTACGAGAATTGGGAAAATGGTCGAATAAAACATGATTACTTTCAGAAGTGATGAACTTCTTGTCGAAGGCGCAAGTCACAACAAGTCTCTTCACATCACAGTCAAGTGCGGGGAAGAAATAGTGTCCCAACTGTTGGTCGATGGCAGATCATTAGTCAACATTTGTCCGCTCTCCACCCTGATGAAGTTAAGAATCCATTGGAGGGAAGTCAAGGAAAGCCACGTAAGGGTGAGAGACTTTGATGGTTCACAAAGGGATGTTATAGGAGAAATGTATTTAGCCTTACAAATCGGGTCGGTCGAGTTTTCGGTGTTGTTTCAAGTGATGGACATCTCCTCTTCCTACATTTAATTTAAGAATATGAAGGACCAAACGATGTCGGATTTTGATGAATTTGGTATGGTTAGATTCGTGAGTGAATGAGCTTTCTAGTTTTGTAAATTTGGTTGGATTTCGAGACGTGGGCCTGGGGGCCGGGTTTGAGCCAATTTCGGGTTTTGGTCTAATTTTGTAGCTTTTCCATTAGAATTCGTTCCATTAGCGTATATTGATGGTATTGTACTGATTGTGAATAGATTTGGAGCATTTGGAGCCAAGTCCAGAAGCAAGAGCATTGTGGGGTAGATATTTGACCGGTTTGAGGTAAGTAACGATTGTAAATCTAGTTTTGAGGGTACGAAACCCCGAATTTTGTATCATTCTACTATTTGTAGTGACACACATGCAAGGTAACGGGCATGTGGGCATGCACTGTTGGGGATTGTGAATTGGTCCATCCCGTAGCAACTGTAAAGTTGCATACTTTGTTGAAACTATATGATACTTATATGTTTTAAAAAGAGTTTCTGTAAATTGGGCTGAATGTCATATTTGGGCCTTGCGTCAGTGCTATTTGGACCCTTAGGGTTTTTTTACTACTATCCTCTCATTGTTTACGATTGAAAAATCTATACTACCGCATAACTCAGTTTTATGACTCTATTTTGATGCATATAAATATTTTGGGGCGAATGCCATGTTTTACTGAAATGCCTGAGGGGCTTGAGAGGTTTATGACTGAGTAAGGCCGAGGGCCTGATTTGTGAGGATATTTATGGGATCGGGCTGCATGCCGCAGCATGTTGGTATCGGTCGAGGGCCTGATTGTGAGGATGAGTATGGATCGAGGCTTCCCACCTGCAACATACTTTATTATTATAGCACGTGAGTTGTCTGTACAGCACGTGAGTTGTCCGTGCTGATTATAGCGCTTGGGCTGAAGGAGCCCCTCCGGAGTCTCTGCACACCCCCAATGAGCGCAGGTACCTACTGAGTGTGAGTGCCGAGTGCCAAGTGCTGAGTGACTGGGAGGCATGAGTGATTGTGAGGTATGCTCGAGTAGCAAGAGTGATTGTGAGGTATGCCCGAGTGGAAAGAGTGATTGTGAGGTATGCCCGAGTGGCACGAATGACTGTGAGGTTTGCCCCGGGGGCTGTATATGAGTGATGTTTTGCCCGAGTGGCTATTTATGATTTCATTATTTTAGCTCACCTTTGCATTTTTCCTCTGTTGAAATTTGTTGAAAAATATCTTTAAATGATTTTTACTGGAACTGGGATTAAACGAGATGTTTTGATTCAAATCCCTGATTTTAAAATCATGTGGTATTTTACTGAGATTTCCTGATATGAACGTTATATGCTTTATTGCTTGTCACTACTGCTCAGTCTTTATTTATTGTTGTTACGTACTGAGTTGGCATACTCATGTTACTCCCTGCACCTTGTGTGTAGATTCAGGTGTAGCCGGACACGGTAGAGGTTATTGATTGTTCTGGTTGCAGATTTTCTTGGAGATAGCAAGGTAGTTGTTTGGCGATCGCAGCCTCTACTCTTCTCCCTCTTATCTTCCTCTAGTTGTATTTAGCTATTTTTCAGGCTGAGTTAGCCTTGATATCGTTTGACAGATTATAGTAGATGCTCATGACTAATGACACCCCGATGTTGGGCTTTTCCTTCCGCACTTTTATTTTGATTGAAAATCATTTACGAAGGTTTCTTTTATGCTAAATAACATTGGAATTATCTTTGAAATGAAAATATCGGTTTGTTTTGGAAATGAGTCAGCTTTCCTATTTCCACGATAGGCGCCATCACGACAGGGGTTAGCTTGGGTCGTGACAACTCCAGTCTATCCCTACGGTTAATTTTAAAACCAAATCTGATCCCCCAAAATCTTAGAAGGACCTTTGTTGATGTTATCTAAACATGATGATTTGCAGAAGCTAACACTATAGGAGTATGACTCTATTAAATCCCTAAGGGACTCCATGTTTTAATCTATGAATTTGTAAACTTATTGAGAGAGTTAATCTTGTCCTAGATATCTTTGATAACCTTTGTATATAATTAGCCATGACTATATTTCCTGAACCTTCGTTGATGACCTTTAAAGTGTTAAGGTAGTATTATCAACCTATGTATGTGCTAAAAGCAAAACCAACTAATTCATACTTGGTTTGCCGTAAACATGAACCGTTGTATCTATTTAGTTGTTGCTGTGTAGCTTTGCCTTTCCTTGGAATATTGTCCTGCTCTAATATTCAGACCCTTGTAGTATGCTTATGATGCTTCTGCTCCTCAACTGTATGTGTTTTAAAATCATATCTTTAGAGTCATGTGATATATGTTTGTTTGGTATCCAATGTAGACTATATATTCTTATATTAGGAAGGAAAGTATATTTCTGTGGAAGGCAATGCTATAACATTTAGTTTACATTGAAAGGGCCTCATTGGCATTTAAACCTGTAAGAAAAATATGTTGTTAGTGCTTAAGGGTATCTGGGAGTGGAGTTTGACTCTAGGTTGGGCTTCCCTACCCGGCACAAGCATTTCCCTGGGGCTTAAGTCCCTTGAGAACTTTTAAGTGTCGGGGGATTCAAAGGGAATATCGACATTGAGTAGAACTTCCTTCTTAGCCCTTAATTCATTGACACATTAGTTCTTTGGGGGTTTAATGTTTAATAATAATAAATGGTTTTCAATGTGAATTATTTGCTAAGTAGACCCCCTATATTAAAATAATCTCCCACAGTATTGATTATTTTCTTGTTCCAATTGTTTGTCTATACACATGTCATATATGTTTTGAATATGTAATAAATCTTTGTTCCGTTAATTATTACTTGTTCATCTTGAACACTCACATCTATTAAAGATTTTTGAAACCCAGGCTCCAATCAAAAGCAACAGCCCGTTTTCAAAGGAAATTAGAAAAAGAATCGCTGGTCTTTGCTAAGAAGGAATACCTCGAGGCACAGGGTTCGAGATGACCAAAAGAATAAGTCTCAATTCAGAATAAAAGAAAATAAAAAAATAAGTGAATCCAAAATGCAAAAGCAATTGAAAAGATGTAGAATGCTCAAGACATGACTGAAGCCACGAGTATTGGAGTCCCGTTTTGATTAGAAGAAGATATAGAACAATGAACTAGAACCTACAACTAGCGAGCATCAAGGTTTAGATGAGAGTCTACATGAAGAACCAGTCAAGACTCAAGATCAAGTTTCTGAAGACTCATAGATAGGAATCTTGTAACTCATAACTGATAGGCTTGTTTAGTTTCTTTTTTATTTTGATATAATAGCAGGACCGCAGACAGGTGCCTTGACGGAACCTCACTTGACTCCTCAACTAATCATTCCACCATTCTCCTTGAACTACACGTGACCTGATTCCCCTATAACCCGGGATATGTAGGTTGTCCAAAACCAGGACTCGGTTGCACCCTATATGTTATTTATTTTTCTTTTGAATAATGGTTTAGTCAAATATTAGTCACATGGCTCACCAGTCTTTGCCTGAAAACTCTTCATGTTTCCAAGCAAAGAGGGACAACTGTGACCACCTAATTTTTGACTATATTTGAATATTTTTATCACCTTCTACTATGTAAATATTTTCAGAAATTTAATATATATTTTTTAGCTTTGTTACACTTTTATCTATACAAGGTAAAAATTAATAATAATTTAAAAGTTCAATTATTACTATTAGTATTATTTTATTTTTATTTTTATCTTTATTTTTAAATAAAATGAATTGAAAATCGAAATGAAAAAAATAATTTAAAATAAATTTTGGATGGGAATTAAAAAATAGGAAAAGTGGAAATATAAAATTAAAAAGTAAAGTAAAAGTAGGTAGAAATTGTTCAATAAAAAAAGTAAAGGAAAGTGAAAAACTACAAATAATAAAAGTAAAAGAATGTGGAAATTTAAAAACATAAAAAGTAAAAGAAAGTTGGAATTAAAAATTAAAAGTTAGTGTAGCTGAATTTGTTTTTTAAAAAAAGTAAAATAAGTGGGAAATAAAAAAAGAAAAGTAAAATAAGTAGGAACTAAAAAAAGAAAAATATGAAAGTGGGAATTTAAATATAATAAAAGTAAAAAAAGTAAGAAACTAAAAAGTAAAAGTAAAGGAAAGTGGGGAATTATTTTTTAAAAAAGTAAGAAAAATGGGAAGTGAAAATTCTTTTTAATTAAAAATAAAAACATAAATTAAAACTAAAAAATAAAGATCTAAAAATTCCGAATTTGTTTTTATAAATAGAAGAGAAATGTGAAGAAAAAAAGAGAAAAGAGAGCGAAAAACAATAGGGAGGAAGGAATTGAGAGAAATTTAGTTTCTTCTTCTAAGATAAGGAAATTTCTACTCGTGTCATTCTTTCTTCGTCTTTCTTTCAAACAATCCAGCAAAATCACCTCCAAAAAATTGATTTAAACCCAGCAAAAACAAGCCACTAAACCACCGATTTTGCAAGGTCGATCGGGGTTACAAGTCGTGATTTATTTTTCGAGGTTTCGTGGCCGGTAAAAGCTCCAGTCAACACTCGTCGAATTGTTTAGCGCTCTTGTAATTTTAACTCTGTTAATTTATATCAAAGGTCTGTTATTTCCCTTTCTTCACTAATTATAATTGTCCATTTACCTTCTTGTCTATTGGTATGCTTATTGGGTAGCATGAAGTGAACTATTCACTCTATTGATATTTGGATCATTTGAATCTAATTTTTTCTTTGTTCATATGTTTATTGGACCATGATGTTAATTTTAGAGTTGCAAAGTTTTATTTTGAGTTGATTTAACCGGATAGATGGTCTATTGAATCACTGTAATTTGGCTTGTTTACTAATTTTGTTCATGAGATTGTGGTGTCGTTAGTTTTGTTTAAGAAATGTACAAAATATGGGATATTGGGTTGGATAATTTGCTTGGGCCACGATTTGTTTCTAAGGAAATTGGTTTTGGGGATGTTGGAGAAGAAAAGATTTTAGGCCAAAAGATTTAGTCTTATCAGGCCCAAAGTAATAAGTAAGATAATTGACTCATCTTTCTCTAAACTCGCCCACTTTTCTATAAATAATAAATCCAATTCTTCCACAAATAATTACATACTTCATGACCTTACAATAATCTCAAAATTAGTAATTAAATAATATTCAAACATCGTAGCTTGCTTTAGGAGCGATTAATAATAAATCACCGTGACTGTGTACGGTTTCCGTGGCATGGTCACGATATGTAATCCTCAATTCGAGTGTGCGTTTCACGTGACTCGAGCACAACTTCAAACAATAATTAAAAAAAAACCAAACACATTGTAGATTGCTGGTGCATTTCACGTGACGCGATTTGCGATGTGTATAAACAACTAGTGTACGACAACGTGACTCATCTCATATTAATTCCATAAAAGTTTAAAATGCAGTAATGTAATAAAAGCGGTAAAAGTAATAAAAATGCACATATAGGTTTAAAATATGTATTAAATCAGATAACTAGGCCAATTATTAATAGTTGAGCGACCGTGATAAAACCACGGAACTTGGGACCATCCTGATGCATTTTACGTGCTAGTTGTACATATGTTTATTTCGGCTTGCATGTTGACCGACTTCTAGACTAGGGAAAGCAAATCAACAAAACAAAACAAGAGTGAAAGGTAGGTATTTGAAAAATTCCGAAACTCTGCCGAAAGGTTGAAAAATAAAGAGAGAAAATAAGCCAATATTTTCAAAAGTCATCCTTCTTCCCCTATTCCGTCAAAACCGACCGAACTATGCGGGTCTGATTCTCACCGGATGTGAGATACGTAGGGAAACCTCATCGGTTCCGGCCCCAATTTTTAAAAATCAAAAACAAATTCCCTTTAATTCATTCTTTAGGAGTCTATTCTTAGAAAAATCCAAACAAATAAAAAAAAGATAAAAAAAACTAAAAAAAAACCTTTAAACCCAAAAATATTTTTCTTTGTAGAAGTCTTTCATTTGAAAAAAAGAAAACAAATCAAATCAAAATCAAAAAAAATATCTTCTACCTTTGCTTTTATAAGTCTTTCTCCCAAAATTCAAAAAACAAATCAAAATCTAAAAACAATATGTTCTTTCTTTTGAAATTTACAAAAAAAAAAAATCAAAATCCAAAAATATTTTATTTATTATTTAGAAGTTTTGCTTTCACCAATTCCCAAAAAAAAAAATTGAAATCGAAAAAAATAAATTTAAAATATTTTCGTTGCTATGAGATTTTGTCGGATTATTTGTGTATGAGTAAAAAAAAGAGTTAGTTTATATATTTTATTTCTTATCTTCCCGAACTACGCGAGATTTGATTCATGCGGCGTCATGATACATAGGCAATCCCCATCGGATTCAATCATAGACATAACAAATTGAGTGAAAAAATAAACCAAAAAACTAAATTGAGTGAAAAAGAAAGAAAAGAGTGACAAAACAATTACAGAAAAAAAGAGAAACAAAAAGAAATCAAGATATGAAGAAAATTTTAAAAACAAAAAAACAATGGTCTCCTGAGATGGAATTAATTCATCCCTGTTGGGGAATCATTCTCGAACTTATTCTAAAAGCTAGTCAGGCTAGGTTTACTACAGCCATTAGCCCCGAACAGGCCAAACCCCGAGTCCCCCTTACACCGAGCTGATGCTAGATATAAATACCACTCCGGAGCAGTGGGACATGATACTGAAGATTGTTATACTCTCAAAAGAGTAGTGGAAGAAAAGGACCCTAATATAATGAACAATCCTCTGCCTACTCACACCAATGTGCTATTAGTCGGAATGATTTGTGAAGATGAAGAATTTGATCCAGCACGGAAGGCCATTACATCCATTGTCGAGATAGAAGAAATGCTAAAAAACGGTCTCCAAGCCTGAAAGTTCCCCATCAGACGGGAGTCTCGGTAGCCAGTCTTGCTATCCTTTCTGCATCCGGATTATCTCAGGGTGTTATCCGGATATTTTACTTTATTGTCTTACTTTTCGATGTAAACCTTTCTTACTTCAAAATTCAAAAAACAAAAGCAAAAAAATAAATAAAAATAATAACAAAGTCTAATGAAATTAATATTTCATTGTCTAGGAATGTCTATTTTTTTTAATCTTGTCACTTTCCTTATTCTCTTTTCAGTTTTGATTCATGCAGATTTTAATAACATGACATGCTTGCGGACTTCATGACTAGATCCTAAAACTCTGTCAGACTTCGAAATAATGAATCAAAAAGCAGAATGCAATGAAAATGAGGTTAAGAAAATAAAACAAAAAATCGGAACAGTATGAGAATATGCCTATGCTAAGCCCGATTGAAACCTGCAGAAGTTGAAATTCCCTCTTTCTGGGTCATTGTCGAAGACGAGATTGAGGATAATGATTGGGTCACGAACCGATTGGAACAATTGACTCTAATTGATAAAGACCGATTGGCCACAAGAAAGTGCGGCCCATGAAATTTGAAATAGAACTCATTGTGAGACGTATCCTCCCACCTCATGAAGAAGCTAAAGGAAAATTGGCTCCAAATTGAAAAGGTCCATACATTGTAACGAGAGTACTGCAAAAGAGAGTGTTGTACCTGGGAAGCAACAAAGGAAATGTCCCTGAAACAACTGTCAACGCGGATGTAGTCAAAAGGTAATATATTTGACCCTCTATGTGGCATTAATATTCTCCGATTGGGATGACGAAGGCTTTCATTCTCACTATCCAAACATCATTAACCCTTTTGGTAACCCTTTTGAGTCGGTTACCTTTCTTTGATTATCCTCTTTGGAACCTGAAGATGTTATTAAAAAAAAGAAACAAGAAAGAAAAAAGAGAAGAGAAACAAAACAAAGATCAAAAAAAAAAAGAAAAAAAGAGAAAAACAAAAGAAGAAGAAGAAGAAGAAGAAGAAGAAGGAAAAGAAAACAAAACAAAAATCCAAACAAGTTCATATTCCTTGAACTACGTTCGACTTGATTCTGAAAGGATACGTAGGCAGCCTCTCTCTGGGGTTCAGTCACACCAAAATAAAAACCCAAATTCCCCCAAAAGTGAAACTCGGGCAGATTTTATAATGGTTTTGCGATGGTTTTGTCTGAAAGGTTCCAAAGTTGTAATTCAATCCAAATCCTTTTTACCCAAATCCTTTTCAAGTCTTTCCGATCAATCGGCAAAGAGATTCAAAATGGGAGGATATAGTTACTCGAATCTGATACAACAAAATGAGAGAAATAAAATGAGAGAGTCTTATTGGTGAAAACCTCACGGGCAGCATAAGGCGATGATAAGCAGAGAAATTCGAAAATGAGAGTCTTGTTTGTGAAAACTCACAAAGAGCACAATAAGGCGATGGTGAGAAGAGAAATGAGAGAGGCCAGCTGGTGAAAACCCGCAAAGGACGCCACTGATCGAAAAGAGGATCCTCACAGTCACTGGCATCGACACAGTCCTAGGCAAAGTTTCTCAGTCTCAAAGCAAGAGTTGTGATGAATTTCTGAGAGTTGGACGGTTTACACAGATCAGGCATCTAGTCCAAGAGGCATGTCATGTTCATTGAAGTCTGTATACACTCCAGATAAGTCCTTCTTTCTTTTCCCCGAAAGAGATACCTCTTGTCTATATGCATTTGTCCATTCCATTGTTTGCTTTTCTTTGAATCCTTTTCGAATTAACTCTGTTCCGAAACTATGACAAAGAAGGGAAGGCAGGACTGATTTACAGGGCTCTCACTTGATACAAGACAATATGCAAAAGAAAAGGCACTCAATCTCGGCAGGGGCATCAAGTTGACTCCAACTGGTCATGTTGGCCGATGTTTCAAAATCAAAAACTGTTGAAAGAGGAAATTCAAAGTCAAATGCCCACAAGGGCAAAGTAAAAGTTGAAAAGGTTAAGTCCCACGTGACTAACCATCATGGAAAAGTCCGAAAAAGCCAGAGGTTCTCCGAGGTAAGAAATGCAATCGATATTCAGGAAACAACCAGTTGCAACTGAAAGGACCGAGACCAAGTGACTGAAACAATCAAGGCCACAAAACCAACCACTGTTTCAAACTGACAAATTGTTCTTTGTTTGAAAATAATAGGGAAACACGTGCAATCCAAAAGCAACCTTGTAAGAAGCGGGTGCAACCAAAACGAAATTATGCAAAGGCTAGAAACAGTTTTGCAGCAACTACTCCAAAAGGGAAGTCTTCTCCAAACTCTTTCCCACATTTTACTCATTATCTTAAAAGTATATATGAAATTAAAAAGAAAGAAAAAAAAACAAAAATAAAAACAAATCATGGTAGTATAGGGTGTCAAATCCCTAGCTGCAGTTTCCAACATAGGGTCTCCACTCCCTAGTTGATGTTTTTAGACATAGGGTCTCCACTCCCTAGTCGCTTTTCCAACATAGGGTCTCCACTCCCTAGTTGATGTTTTTAGACATAGGGTCTCCACTCCCTAGTCGCTTTTCCAACATAGGGTCTCCACTCCCTAGTTGATGTTTTTAGACATAGGGTCTCCACTCCCTAGTCGCTTTTCCAACATAGGGTCTCCACTCCCTAGTTGATGTTTTTAGACATAGGGTCTCCACTCCCTAGTCGCTTTTCCAACATAGGGTCTCCACTCCCTAGTTGATGTTTTTAGACATAGGGTCTCCACTCCCTAGTCTGCTTTTCCAACATAGGGTGTCCACTCCCTAGTTGATTTTATTTAGACATAGGATCTCCACTCCCTAGTTGATGTTTCCAACATAGGGTCTTCACTCCCAACTTGATGATTATTTTAGACATAGGGTCTCCACTCCATAGTTGATTTTATTTTAGACATACGGTATTCACTCCCTAGTCTCTTTTCCAACATACGGTATCCACTCCCTAGTTGATATTTTTAGACATAGGGTCTCCATTCCCTAGTTTGCTTTTACAACATAGGGCCTCCATATCCTAGTTGATGCTATTAGACATAGGGTCTCCACTCCCTAGTCGCTTTTCCAACGTTGTGTCTCCACTCCCTAGTTGAAGTTATTTTGGACATAGAGTCTCCACTCCCTAGTCTCTTTTCCAACATAGGGTCTCCCCTCCCTAGTTGATGTTTTTAGACATAGGGTCTCCACTCCCTAGTCTCTTTTGCAAAATAGGGTCTCCACTCCCTAGTTGATGTTATTTTAGACATAGGGTCTCCACTCCCTAATCGCCTTTTCCAACATAAGGACTCCACTCCCTAGATGATTTTATTTTTAGACATAGGGTTTCCACTCCCTAGTCGCCTTTTCCAACATAGGGTCTCCACTCCCTTGTTGGTTTTATTTTAGACATAGGGNAGGGTCTCCACTCCCTAGTCTCTTTTCCAACATAGGGTCTCCACTCCCTAGTTGATGATTATTTTAGACATAGTGTCTCAACTCCCTAGTCTACTTTTCCAACATAGGGTCTCCGCTCCCTAGTTGATTTTATTTTAGACATAGGGTCTCCACTCCCTAGTCTCTTTTCCAACATAGGGTCTTCACTCTCTAGTTGACGTTTTTAGACATAGGGTCTCCACTCCCTAGTCTGCTTTTCCAACATAGGGTTTACACTCCCTAGTTGATGTTTTTAGACATAGGGTCTCCACTCCCTAGTCGCTTTTGCAAAATAGGGGTCTCCACTCCCTAGTTGATGTTATTTTATTCATAGGGTCTCCATTCCCTAGTCGCCTTTTCCAACATAGGGTTTCCACTCCCTAGTTGATTTTATTTTAGACATAGGGTCTCCACTCCCTAGTCTCTTTTCCAACATAGGGTTTCCACTCCCTAGTTGATTTTATTTTAGACATAGGGTTTCCATTCCCTAGTCGCTTTTCCAACATAGGGTCTCCACTCCTAGTTGATTGATATTTTAGACATAGGGTCTCCACTCCCTAGTCTCTTTTCCAACATAAGGTCTCCACTCCCTAGTTGATGATATTTTAGACATAGGGTCTCCACTCCCTAGTCTCTTTTCCAACATAGGGTCTCCACTCCCTAGTTGATGATTGTTTTCCAATATAGGGTCTCCACTCCCTAGTTGATGACTTTTAGACATAGGGTCTCCACTCCCTAGTCTGTTTTCCAACATAGGGTCTCCACTCCCTAGTTGATGTTTTTAGACATAGGGTCTCCACTCCCTAGTCGCTTTTGCAACATAAGGTCTCCACTCCCTATTCACTTTTCCAACATGGGGTCTCCACTCCCTAGTTGATGTTTTTAGACATTGGGTCTCCATTCCCTAGTCTGCTTTTCCAACATAGTGTCTCCACTCCCTAGTTGATAATTATTTTAGACATAGGGTCTCCACTCCCTAGTCGCTTTTCCAACATAGGGTCTCCACTCCCTAGTTGATATTTTTAGACATAGGGTCTCCACTCCCGAGTCAGTTTTTCGAACATAGGGTCTCCACTCCCTAGTTGATATTTTTAGACATAGGGTCTCCACTCCCGAGTCAGTTTTTCGAACATAGGGTCTCCACTCCCTAGTTGATATTTTTAGACATAGGGTCTCCACTCCCGAGTCAGTTTTTCGAACATAGGGTCTCCACTCCCTAGTTGATATTTTTAGACATAGGGTCTCCACTCCCGAGTCAGTTTTTCGAACATAGGGTCTCCACTCCCTAGTTGATTGGATCTTAAATGCAGGGTACACCACTCCCTGATATCTTTTCCAATATAGGGTATCCCATTCCCTGGCCAAAGTTTCCCTACATAAGGTACACCAATCCTTAGTTGAGACATCCCTTTGACAATAAAAGAACACCATCAAAAAACAAGCATGACTTTTTCAAGGCACACCACTCCCGACCTTTTATTGCTTTCAATAAAGAAGTAGTTTATAATTTTGATACAATAACTCACGAAATGTTCCTAGTGCAAACTGGGGCAGAAAAATTTCATTTGATTATTTGTTTTGGTGTCTAAGTAGGTTTTACCTCGAGGCACATGGTTCGAGATGACCAAATGAATAAGTCTCAATTCAGAATAAAAGAAAATAAAAAAAATAAGTGAATCCAAAATGCAAAAGCAATTGAAAGATGTAGAATGCTCAAGACATGACTGAAGCCACAAGCATTGGAGTCCCGTTTTGATTAGAAGAAGATATAGAATAATGAACTAGAACCTACAGCTAGCGAGCATCAAAGTTTAGATCAGAGTACATGAAGAACCAGTCAAGACTCAAGATCAAGTGTCCGAAGAGTCATAGATAGGAATCTTGTAACTCATAACTGATAGGCTTGTTTAGTTTCTTTTTTATTTTGATATAATAGCAGGACCGCGGATAGGAGCCTCGACGGAACCTCACTTGACTCCCCAACTCATCATTCCACCATTCCCCTTGAACTACACGCGACCTGATTCCCCTATAACCCAGGATATGTAGGCTGTCCAAAATCAGGACTCGGTTACACCCTATATTTTATTTCTTTTCCTTTTGAATAATGGTTTGGTCAAATATTAGTCACATGGCTCACCCAGCCTTTGCCTGAAAACCCTTCATATTTCCAAGCAAAGAGGGGTAGTTGTGAGCACCTAATTTTTGACTATATTTGAATATTTTTATCACCTTCTACTATATAAATATTTTCAGAAATTTAATATATATTTTTTAGCTTTGTTAAACTTTTTTATATATAGGGAAAAATTAATAATAATTTAAAAGTTCAATTATTATTATTAGTATTATTTTTATTTTTAAATAAAATGAATTAAAAATCGAAAATAAATAAAAACATTTTTATAAAAACAAATTTCAGATGGGAATTAAAAAATAGGAAAAGTAGAAATATAAAATTAAAAAGTAAAGTAAAAGTAGGTAGAAATTGTTTAATAAAAAAGTAAAAGAAAGTGGAAAATTAAAAAAAATAAAAGTAAAAGAATGTGGAAATTTAAAAAAATAAAAAGTAAAAGAAAGTTGGAATTAAAAAATAAAAGTAGGTGTAGCTGAATTTGTTTTTAAAAAAAGTAAAATAAGTGGGAAATAAAAAAAGAAAAGTAAAATAAGTGGAAAATAAAAAAAGAAAAGTATAAAAGTGGAAATTTAAATATAATAAAAGTAAAAAAAGTATGAAATTAAAAAATAAAAGTAAGGGAAAGTGGGGAATTACTTATTAAAAAAATAAGAAAATGGGAAGTGGAAATTCTTTTTAATTAAAAATAAGCAAATAAATTAAAAATATAAACTAAAACTCTGAAAATTCTGAATTTCTTTTTATAAATAGAAGAGAAATGTGAGGAAAAAAAAAGAGAAAAGAGAGAAAAATAATAGGGAGGAAAGAATTGAGAGAAAATTATTTTCTTCTTTTAAGATAAGGAAATTTCTACTCGTATCTTTGTTCGTCTTTCTTTCGAAAAATCCAACAAAATCACCCTCCAAAAAATTGCTTTAAACCAAGCAAAAACAAGCCACTAAATCACCGGTTTTGCAAGGTCGATCGGGGTTACAAGTCGTGATGTTTTGTTCGAGGTTTCGTAGCCGGTGAAATCTCCAGTCAACACTCGTCGAATTGTTTAGCGCTCTTGTAATTTCAACTCTGTTAATTTATATCAAAGATCCGTTATTTCCCTTTCTTCACTGATTATAATTGTCCATTTACCTTCTTGTCTATTGGTATGATTATTGGGTAGCATGAAGTAGTAGTTCACTCTATTGATATTTGGATCATTTAAATCTGATTGTTTCTTTGTTCATATGTTTATTGGACCATGATGTTAATTTTTGAGTTGCAAAGTTTTGTTTTGAGTTGATTTAACTGGATAGATGGTCTATTGAATCACTGTAATTTGGCTTGTTTACTAATTTTGTTCATGAGATTGTGGTGTCAATAATTGTGTTTAAGAAATGTACAGAATATGGGATATTTAGTTGGATAATTTGCTTGGGCGAGGATTTGTTTCTAAGGAAATTGGTTTTTGGGCTGTTGGAGAAGAAACGAATTTGGGCCAAAAGATTTAGTCTCGTTAGACCCAAAGTAATAAATAATATAGTTGACTCATCTTTCTCTAAACTAGCCCACTTTTCTATAAATAATAAATCCAATTCTTCCACAAATAATTGCATACCTCATGACCTTACAATAATCTCAAAATTAGTAGTTGAATAATATTCGAACATCGTAGCTTGCTTTAGACGCGATTAATAATAAATCACAGTGACTATGTATGGTTCCCGTGGCATGGTCACGACACGTAATCTCCAATTTCAGTGTGCGTTTCACGTGACTCGACCACAACTTCAAACAATAATAATAAAAAACTAAACACATTGTAGATTGCGGGTGCGTTTCACGTGACGCGATTTGCGATGTGTATAAACAACGAGTGTACGACAACATAACTCGTCTCATATTAATTCCATAAAATTTTAAAATGCAGTAATGTAATAAAGCGGTAAAAGGAATAAAAATGCACATATATGTTTAAAACATGTATTAAATCAGATAACTAGGCCAATTATTAATAGTTGAGCGACCGTGCTAAAACCACGGAACTCGGGAGTGCCTCACACCTTCTTTCGGGTTAACAGAATTCCTTACCCAGTCTTCTGTGTTCGCAGACCACAAAAATAGAGCCAAATTTCCTCGATTTGTTATTTAAAATAAACCGGTGACTTGGGACACCATAAATTATTCCAAGTGGCGACTCTGAATTAAATAAATAATCCTATTTCTAATAATATCACTTTAATTGAAAAAACTCCCCTATCCCCTATCCCCCGTGGAAAAAAGAGGTGTGACAATGTTCATTCCTTACATACTCAGTACATTATTTGTACCGACGTCCATTTGCCGGGGGACGCTGCGTTTCATGCCCGCAGGTCCCGATAGACAGGTTGAGAGCCCTCCAAGTAGTCTATCAACTCAGCGGAAGATGTTGGTGCGCTCCATTTGCTCTGGAGTTGCTATTTGGTCAGTATCATTAGGACATGTATTGATTTGTATGGCGGGGATCTATCCCGACCTTTATGATATTTATATACTCTTAGAGGCTTATAGACAGATGCCAGGTATATGAAAGATTGTATGGCCTTGTCGGCCTATGTTCAGTGTAAGAGTGCTCATTTTGGCCTTATAGGCCCGTATGTCTTAAGTATAAGTTGGTATTTCATGTTGTATTCTACTTGTCTCACGCCAGCCTCTCCGGCTCAATTATCTATGATAGTATGATATAAAAAGATACGTTATGTTGGTACTCAGTTGAGTAAGGTACCGGGTGCCCGTCACGGCCCATCGGTTTGGGTCGTGACAAAAGTGGTATCAGAGCGGTTCTGTCCTAGGGAGTCTACAAGCCATGTCTAGTAGAGTCTTTTTTATGGGTGTGTTGTGCACCACACTTATAAGCAGGAGGCTACAGGGCATTTAGGAATGTTATTATTTTTTCTTACTCTAGATCGTGTGGTAGAGCTCAGTTGTAAGAACTCAATTTCCTAAACTCTATCTTATTCATAATATGACGATGCCTACATCCAGAAAGACGGTTGGTAAGAGATATAGTTGTGGAAGAGTTGAGTAAGAGGAACTTGATTTCATCATGCTTATGATGGATAAATATGAGGTATTCAGCAGATCATGTGTGTACTAAGATGTGCAAGCTTCTTGATGAGTATTCCTAAGGATAGAATTTCTATCCACTCATACGGTAAAAATGAATAAGAGAATCGAAAGGTAGACACAAGTTTCAGCAAGCAAAAGAAGCAAGGTGAAGAATGGTACGAGGTACCCAGTTAATGAAGGTTAATAGTAATTACAATTCAAGCAGATAAATGTAAGCATTCTGAGTTACTTTCAACAATAACAAAGATATATACAATTGATCACACCCATCTCATTTATGCCCTATGGGGGCTAACAAAAGTAGTATAAAAAAAGGAAGGATATCGGGATCTAGCTGGGGTTAGGGTAACCCAAAATGGTGGACGGATTGTTAACGTTAGTTGATATTTCCGAAGGATATTGCAAATGTGCTAATAAATCTCCTTGTGAGACACCCAGATGAATAGTACAAGTAGATATGAGTAGTACAAAGACATGCACTGGAATCCTGGAAGGGATAAATATTACCTTAGTATGGCTCCTGTCCCTAATAGAACAAGATTGTTAGGCAACCCTAAGAGCCAAGGGATTGAGCAAGGGTAGCTAAAAGAAAAAGAATGTCTTGTTGGAGTTTTCAGAATAAAGTGATAGGCGTAAATGTTAGTAGGGAAATAAGAAGAGAGTTAATAAAGTATTATGAGTAAGATGTGATACATGGACGGCAACGGTAGAAAGAAATAATGATTAAAATGATGACAGTATTATAAAGTCTATAGCCAAGGGAAGGAAAAGATGAGAGGCGGCAGGCCTTGAGACAACAAAAGAGTATAGGCCATAAAGTCATATCTTCATTTTGAGAAATAAGTTCGTGACTCCAACGCGACTACTAGAAGGAAACGTTAGACCCCAGAATAATATAAATCGATATGGGCTGGTGAACAAGATAAACTAAACATGAATTAGGGACTGGGTGATTTTATAATGGTCGGCATCATGAGAATTTCATATTGCGTTCCGGCGATAATGGAATAGACAACAGAGGAAGATCAATGAGAAATTCAGAGAATGGTCATTCTGGAAAACGCTTCCCTAAAGCAAGCAATGTGAGTAAAGTTAAGCTTAAGGCACTGTGTGTGTCAGTTACACTGTCACCCTCGTGAGTAAGGAATTCTATTATCCTTGGTACAGAAGGATTACATAAGGCGAGTAAGGATCATCAATGATATGAAAAGACAACAAAGATAAAGAGGTAAAACATCTATACGTAGATCGTCGTAGCTCCAATTCTTAGTACTCCCCTAAAAGGGGCGAATATAGAGTGATGTGGCATTAAGTCAGAATTAAGAGATTTTAGTAACTACGGAATGGTAAATGGATAATGCGATAAAAATGAGAAAGGGATGAGATTGCACTCATTCAAATCCTACATATATGCAATGATTCTAGGACATTATGCAAATACTGCGTCAAGGAGAGGAAGTAAGGATTCATGCCAGAGATGTTACTAATAGATAAGGAGCCAGTGCGAGATGTAAGTTAAGACAAGGAAAGTAACCCAAGAAAGATTACGCAGAATATTAATATGGGAATGGACCAACGAGCAGTTAGTAGTTGATTCAAGTAGAGTCTAGTTATTGTAAGGACCCGTAACAATTTAAACCAAAAACTCGGGGTTTCGTGGTGCCAAGTTAGATTCCTGTGTTTTGGGTTGAACAGTACCCTACGGAATGAGAGAAAATGTTTCACAGAAGAACGCATTTCTGCGGCCCATTATGTGGCCGCATAATCACTCTGCGGACCGCATAATGGCCGCAGAGTGAAGCAAAAAGTTTGGCCATTTTGAGTCGGTTTTGCGGTCGATTATGTGACCACATAATCGATATGCAGACCGTATATCGATCTCATAATCCCTCTTGAGTTTTTGCGGAGGGAGTTCTGTGGTGTATTATGCGACAGCAAAATGAGTATGCGGACCGCATATTGGTCGCATACCTGAGCCGAAAGTTTAGGCCCCTGAGGGCCATTTCTGCGGTCACTTTGCGGACCGCATAACCATTATGCGGTCGCATATGCGACCACAGACCTGTGTCGGGGCACCATTTTTCTTAATTTAAAACCCGACCCCCATTCCGTTAAAACCGCCCTTTTAGTCTATTTTGAGCTCATTTCTGATATTTCTAGTGTGTGAGAGAGAGAGGGTTCTAGAGGGAGGAACTAATTTTCATCAATCAATCTTCATCCATCACTCAAAGCTTGGAAATACTCAAGTAGAGCACCTAATTTCTTCATCCAAAAAGGTAAGATTTCATCACCCCAACTCTTAATTTCAAACATAGCTATAAAAGGGTACTAGGATAATACTTCATGGGTATGAGAGTGGTTCATCTTGCATGCATGTGATAAAGAGTGTGGGAAAAATAAAAAGTGAACTAGAACTATGAACAATTTCCTAATTTTGGGTTCAATTTGTATATTGCAAAATAGATTGAGATTGCTAAGGGTTCCGGATAATTGTAGAGTCTAAAGGAGCACAATTGAGGTGTGTATGGCTAACTCTTTTCTTCCTAGAATCGAATTCCTGGTGTCCGAATAATTGGTGTAAGTTCCAACTTGATCTTACTAGAATTGTTTGCCTTAGTGTGTTGGGTTGAAAGATTCACGTTCCCTAATTGTTTTGGATATTTTCTATGTCATCATGCTATTTGAGAACGTAACTATGATTTTCCAAGATCCTTCCCTTATGTGTGCATTGCCTTATGTGATGGTACTTATCGACATGAATGATGATATTATTTGAACGAATAAAAAGGGAAAGACTTGAATTGTAAAATGTGCCTAAGTGCCAAGAACTATTTAATAAATGAGGTTGTTTGTTCCATGTAATGAAAGATGGGAAAGAGATGTGAATTGAGTGAAAAATTAAAAGAGGTTATGTCTCAAGTGAGATGGCTTAGCCGATCGGGCCGAGATCGGACGCCATGCCGTATGCATGGTGGCATTTGTGTTGGAACTATTGATTTACATTGTGGATATGGATATGTCTCACTTGAGATGGCTTAGCCGGTCGGGCCGAGACCGGACTCCATGTAAAAACATTGTGGCATTATGAGTTGTGGCTTTGGCACTAAAGATTATTAACCTAAAACGATGAAAAGATTGAACTGGAAATTATCTGATACTTACTTGGTGTTTCTTGTATTTCTATGAAGCGCTTATTGATTATTTTGACTGCCTTCTCTTTGTCTCATTGTTCATTCTACTGAGATTGGTGTTTGCCTTACATACTAATACTATTCGACAGTACTAACGTCCCTTTTACCGGGGGCGCTACATCTTTGAATGGATATAGGTGGTTCCATCGCAGACAGTGCTGATCGCAGATAATGGTTCTCTCCCTCACACTCATCATGGTGAGCCCCATTTCTTCCTGGGGTCATGTAGTTCTTCTTTTGCATAAGTCTTCATATTTTGAAGTATTGTCGGTGTCACGACCCAATTTCACCTATAGGTCGTGATGGCGCCCAACACTACAGCTAGGCAAGCTAACTAATAAGTCAAACGTACATTAGTTAAACTTTTATTCCAAGAAAATAATAAAATACCAACTTCTACCAATGTGTGTGTGCCAAGACCCGGTGTCACAAGTGCATGAGCATCTAGTAGATTATACAAAACTCCAAATACTGTCTGAAATGAAATAGACAGAATATAAATATAAGAAAAGACACTGGTAGCTGCAGAACGGCTCAGAAAGGCAGCTCACCACTGTGCCTCGAGATGACGTGGGTATGTGATGATAGGTCCTCCACTAGTACCTGTCTCAGATCTTGCACAAAAAGTGCAGCAAGTGTAGTATGAGTACGTAAACAACGTGTACCCAGTAAGTATCAAGCCTAATCTCGAAGTGGTAGAGACGAGATGGCCGACTTTGACACTCACTATGGGTCAATAATAATAACTGAAATAAAACTAGGATATTTAAATCAACATGATTTACAGAATTTACAATAATTTATTTAATCAGCAGAAATAATCAAATTTCTTCAAATGTAAGAATTCTCAATATATTAATTAAATTCCTTCAATTCAAATAATTTAAAATTTATCAATTAAACCTCATTTACAGGAGAAACAATTAATTCCTTAACAAGCAAGAATAATAATTCATTAAATTCCAAGGATTTTTTAATTTATTAATTAGTTTCACAAGCTGAAATAAATTATTAAAGTATCGTGTAATTATTATTATTAAGCACGATTTCTGTCGAGGACGTACGACCCGATC